>SDVV010025417.1:0-12426 GCA_016164225.1 Gammarus roeselii | reverse complement strand
AAAAATAAATATATCCCAATTTGCTGAGAGTCTGAAGAACATGGGAATCACAATAAATTAGTTCGTTCTGCAATTAGGCATGAGTGCAAACCTAAAGTCACTGACTGGCCTGTTTCCTTAGAGTTTGTGAGCAGGTGCATTTACTGAATAAATCCCGACGACTACATGCCGTACAAAAGTTAATTGAAATTCGTGTGATGTTAAATTACAGAAACATAACACTACGCAGAAAACAGGAATCAAGTCTTCGTCAGCGCGAGCTTTTCTGGACACAACATTTGATACTTAGTTCCACCAATCAAAAATGGTAATGGAAGACAGGCTTTATTCTCTAATGTTCATTAGGTCATGATAAAAAAACATGTATTTAACTCATGTTCTCTACAAAAATATTTGAAATAATTAAGTCATCTGACATTCAAATAATCATGACAATATACTATTAACACTGACCTTTCATAAAAAAAATAGTGTGGTGAATTTCAAACATAGGATTTTATCTATTACTTGCCCATGGAAATAAAGTTAATGCTTGACACACAAAACACAAGTATGGAAATTAACTACTTAGTTGGCATAATATGGTACACCCGCAAATAATCGGAACATATGAATGCAATAATAAAGTGAAGTGATAATCGAACATGTGACTAGTCTTTGTTAAATTGAGTGTATTCATTGTTGTACAGTGACACATTGTTTTACAATGTCGGCACTCACCAAAAGTTTTCGATATACCTACCGAAAAAGTTATGTAGTACATTTACTTTTACCTTGCGCTGAGATTCTGGAGAGAAAACGTCGATCACGACGGTCTGGGTGTCCGTTAGAGAATAGAGGTCAGCTTGCAACGGCAAATTGCGGGCGATCAGCATTTAGCTGACAGCCCGACGTCTGTGAACACTGACGAGCATTGATTCATCGTTTGTGCGATGTATTCCAAATTTCAGCGGGCCGATGTGTTTTATCTGATGTCAAACCAATGCTGTATTGGGGACGCCCTACCAACATTAAATTTTAGTTGAACAATCAGCAGGGAACTACGTAGAGCATGTCAACACCACCATCATACGTCGTGCCACGTCGTGTGCCGCAGCATATGCAGACGTTGATATTTTGTTTCAAGCTTTGCTGGGATGGTGATGGCAGCTTCACCCTAATAATTGAATGCCAGCTAACCAAAAAAAAACATGCCTGTAAAATGATGCCGTGATTATTTTAAGTTTGACTCAGTGTTGCTCGCAATATTGGTTTGACAAAAAAAAAGATTCGGGGATGCACGATGCAAAATTCATCTGAACGAACAAACATCTTGATTATATGTTATATTAGCCACAAAAAGACAACCTAATTGAAGCTAATTCAATTTTAGTATTTACAAAAACGACCTGTTGCGTTGAGGTATACCAATTTACAGATACAAATTAATGTTCATAACATTGATTGTCTCTGTGACAACGGCGACGACGAACATCACTACAATATGTCGGTCGCAAGTTATATCATTTCATTCCCACTTCATGGCTTCAATGGATATTAGCCTTCCCTGCGTCAAAGGCGCGGGTGCCATCAAACGCGCTTGATTCAGGGCATCTTCAAACCTTCATTGGTAAACGCCGGCAACTCCGATGGACATGAATGTTACATGATTGTCAATCAATGCGCTCGACTACCGATAGTAAATGAGATATAAGTGCGGTGATATTTTCCGTCGGATGTGATATCTGCAGTTCCGTGCAAAAATATCCCTATCTGTCACGCGCAAAAATTGCTTGTTGGGTATTTTATCCAATGTGTCGTCAGGCGACCATAATCATCTCTGGAGATCCCTTCCCAGCAATTATTTAGAAAACGTCATAAATCATATTCTGCTTCAGAGGAATTACAAAATAAGGCAGAAATTTAATCGCCCAAAGAATGCATTTCATGAGTGTATTGACTGTCGAAACTTGGTTGGACAATGTCGACTAAATCGGAGGTATATTAAATGAGGTATATCTATCAATTCATGACTGTTCAATTCTCTTCCAGTTTACCAACAAAGTACGGACCTGCAAACTCACTACTCATTTCTGAACATCGTGTGCAATAGTTCAGTGTTTGTAGACGTGTTACTACTGAACTTTTCTCCCGTGATTCCTGTATAAGCTTTGAGCATCAGCGTAGCATCGCCGTCAAGGATATCAACTGATCCGTACTGCCAGGTAGCCACTAAGTTCAACACGACTCAGACAATAATGTCTAAAGAAACTGCGTCCCCCTCACCTAATTTGTACCAAGCGCTGGTAAACTTCCCTCCAATCATGCGTATGTTGGCCCAGTACCGACTGGAATCAGAATGAGACTTGGGCCTCAACATGGAACGACGGCATGTCGTCAATCCTGAACTGGACGGATAAATTAAGAAACTCCACAGTTTGTTTTGTGAGGCATGACAGAAGGCGACTTACAGAAGAGGAGACCTGAAATGTTGCCAGATAGTAAAATCTCTACTTTGACAGTTCATTGCTAACATTGACATAAATCAATCACGCAAAACATTATCAATATCACTTCGGTGACTATTTACTGTCTCGTTTTCAATACGTCCTTGATGAATTTCGACATATTGTCATGACATTTCATTTACGGCACTATCAGGAATACGATCCAATCGTGCACTTACCGGATGCTATTGCAAAATTGCCACGTAATACAACTCTCTTTATTGCATCAAATGCCCCTTCAACAAGTTGTTAATTTAATTGTAAGGAGATCGGTTTTCAACGAATACACACAATTTTCTTGCCGATTATTGTTGCCATGAATATATACTCAGCATGTTAGCTAATTTGATGTGTTGGGTCGTATTTTGAAACACTACGAATTTCTATATCTTGCAACTTTAGATTTTGATGTGATTTGTCATCAAGCAAATATGTGGCTTCGCGCGAACTTGGAAATGATATGTATTCGCCCTGAAATTGTCAAACACTGCAAAGCACTAGCTGTCACTTGACCATAGACATATTTCTCTTTACTATTCAAACAATACAATCCGCTTGCAGTTCGTCAATCTTTACGAGGCTGGGCCATTAGAAAACTAATCTAAATCTTAACCGCCATCAACACGGCCGAGGAGAAATTATATTAGTCAATAATTGGTTAGTGACATGAAAGACAAAACAAGTTCAATCCTGTTCGTTCACTTGTCATTGCAAGTTTTAAAGTGAAATCGGAATTGCAATTATGAAACGACGTAAATAAAGTTTGTAATGTATATCATATTGAGATGTACAGCTTCGCAGCTATGCAATACAATAAATATTCCCATTGTTCCAACGGGAAATATCTGACATTCCTCATTACAAGGCTCTTGGAAGTGACCCCAGAAACAATATGGTTTCAGCGATACTGGTTTCCAAAACCACCGTCAGCAGGAAGATCTTTTCATGATCTTCTTGTTATCCGAATTGTTTGATCTTCACGATTTGTGCTTATTGAGCTAATTGTAACTGCAAAAGAATCAACTTGTTAATTAATTACTGGGTGTTTCTGCGTGGACCTAGCATTTGTGAAATGCTTCGTTGTGCTTTTTTTTACCACGCTTTTGCATAATTTTCGTATTCTTCATACTTGGATTTGAGCATGATGATGGATTGCGGATGCAGTTGCGGACGTCAAATATTTGTGGATGCGGATAAGGATATTCGCTTATACAGTAATACACCGCACCTGTAATCAAATACTTAATACACGTATAATAATTATTTTTGAATTATTCTCATGTAATTACTTCTTCATCAACAACAACATCGATGCGTAGCTATAGCAGTGGTTCACATCGATCTATGTTTAGGTTTACTATTAGAGGATGTAGGCCACTTTAGAAACACTGACTTATAATACCCCGAAAATGGCGGCTTGCGTGGGTATTCTCAGGTATTTACCTGACCAGTATTCATGCAATTTGATACCATCCAACCATCATTTCAACATTACTAAATACAAACAAGCTCCAATGGTCGATTTTCAGTGACACTGAACAATGAACTATTTTCCGACGATTGAATCCTGTGTTGATTCAAGGAGCGGGTTGAGGGACGATCAAACGATCTGGAGTGTGCAAGATTCGGAGGTTTGATTGGTTGCGATAAAAATAGCCTTGGATGGTAGACGGTAACTTTGTAACAAGATTATTTCAATCGATTATCACTATCGAATAGATACATTTACATTAAACACAGACGCCGCCTTTATATGCTGACTGGGCAAATTATGTATAACGGGTTGTGGGAAATAAATCCCATTTTGTATTTCGTATAAATGATTAATTGTTTGTATATATGTGTGTATGAATTTACGCCTCTACAGCTATGAATAAGGTGTAAATACATCGTGGTAAGGGTTATCATGAGAGAGGCAAAGCTGAGCTCTCTATGGCATCCTCCTCCCCGTTCTCCTTCTTACCCTTCAATGTCCGATAATAGTTGTACACTTATGCTGCCTGATTGGTATTTTTGGAATTGTGTTTATGGTAAAATTATTTCATTAGGTAAAGGTAAAATCATGTATGTAAGTGTGAGAGCGTTGAAATGAATCATCGCATCATGGTAATGAATTATATGATTTGGTTCTGTACTCGAGGTTAATCGAAATGTGATATGGGTAAACCGTTTTGCTAATACTCGAACGGGGCGGAAGCGCTCACTTGTGACGCCGGTGACCGCGGGCATCTGTGCAGGGTTTCGATTGTTTTCCTGCCATGGATTAATCGGTCATTATCTATTAAAATGTAGCGGATGGTGGTTGGCCGCATTTATCCGTGCCCATTATAAATCGGCCACAATCCAGTAGCAGTGCCCGTCGAAATGACCCAAAAGCCTCTGCCCGGTACAACACTAGATACACAACACATACAAGAGCCCGTCAATACATCCCCGCACCACCCGTGTGAACGAAAACAAAAGTCTTGGCTCCGACACAAGGCTTCAGAGTAGAAGCAGTATGAATCAAGGGAATCAAGTTAATGTGACTAACGGTACTCTCAGATGTTGCTATGAGATGCTAGTAGACTCCGAGACAAAATCGAAGAATTATGTATCCCTGCAGTGAATGAAAATCTCAACATAATAGCAATGACGGAATTGTGGACGAAATTGAGCACCAGACATTATTTATGTGAATATACCCCGTTTACGGAAGAGTGCTGTTTTTCGTGAAAAGCACTCTGCAATTATTAGAAGTCACTATTCCAAACAGCAGACACGACATAGTATCAATTCAAGTAGTTGGTAAACATACAAAATGTCAAATCACTCTCGTCTACCGTCGTCCAAAACGCAAGGATGCAGATGATATCGATGTTCACAACACCCTCGCCGATGTCGTCACAACACAACACAGTATTGGGCTTGGAGTCTTCAATATCCCAGACATTGATTGGGAAAGAGACGAATGCACAGACACCGGCCACCGTCTGATTGATTTTAAAGACGATAAGTTCATGACCCTAATAGTGAAGACAGCTACAAAGGGGTAACAATATTCTTGATCTCCCATTCAGTGCAAGCAACTCTCATGTCACGAACGTCGAAGTGGGAGAACCACTCGGAACTAGCAGCCACAACTGTATCAGTTTTTTGATAAAGTTCGAGTTGAAAACGTCAGGACACTGAGAAGAAATCTCTTAATTTAGACTAGTTAACTTTGATAGCTTAAGAGAGTCAGTGTCTTCAACAAATGTAACCTTCGAGCAAGATGTTTATCAATCGCTCAAAAAAAATTGAACATGAGACTATACCGCACAAAAACAGGCGAACAGCAGTCAGTCAGCCTAAGTACTGATAAGGAGAATTGCTGCGCCTTCAGTTACGAAAGAAAGCACATCACTCGATAAAATAGAAACATCCACATGACGACGTAGCAAAAAAAGAACACTACATCAGCAGGAGAGATCTATAGAGGGTCGAAAAACGTATAAATAAAGATTATGAAAATAAATTGCCGCCAATGCCAAACCTAGTCCATCTTTCAGTTACATTGCGGGCAAAAAAATGCTAGATCTGTAATTTGTCCTCTCGATGTGACCTAAAAACGGACGACACCAGAAAGAGTTTTTTATTTAATGAATTCTTATAATCTGTATTTACGTTAAAGAATCAGGATATTCCCAATCATGAGGATATCATAGCGGAAAGACAAAGAAAGGCCCTCAGCAAAGTGTACGTTTCCCCGGCAGCAGTTATTAAATATATAGATAAAATGAAAGTCTCAAAATCTACTGGTCCAGACCAAGTTCATCCCAGAATCCTAAAAGAAACTAGAAAGCAAATCGACCAACATTTATATACAATTTTCACCCAATCTCTCACAAATGGACCTGTCCCTCTAAATGGAAACAGGCCAATGTTACCAAAATTATATAGAAGGTTACAAAAAAATGTCCCTTGAATTATCGTCCAATTAGCTTAGCCTCAGTCATTGGCAAACTGATGGAAAGTTTGCTAACGGATATGAGTAGAGAATCCTTAGAATCAATCAAATTGATTGGCGACTCTCATCAAGGCTTTGATCACAGCCGTTCCTGTCCTACGAACCTGTTACATTTTCATGAATATAATTCAAATTCAAAACACAAAATCTCGTATCGATATGATTTACCTTGACTTTAAAAGGTCTTTGATGAAGTTCCCAACAAGCTCCTAGTTAGTAAATTGCACAGTATCGGTATTCGAGGTGAGTTTATCAACTGGATAAAACGCTGGCATACGGACAGACGGCGTGCCTCAAGGATCCGTGATAGGTCCAGTTCACTTGATAAAACTCATTAACGATCTCGATGACTACGTACTCTCAAACATTAGGAAGTTTGCAAACAAAATGGACAGAATTAAGAGTGGAAAACTGGGTTAGAGTGTCAACAGATTCAATTTGACTTGAACAATATTGTTGACTGGTCAGAAAAGTGGCAAATAAAATTTAATGTTGACAAATGTAATGTTATGCACATAGGTCTTCGTAGCCTCGTACACCATTATTCAATGCACGGAAATAAACTCAATCCTGCCCCCAAAGAGAGATATTTAGGTGTCATCGTTTTTACGACTTAGAAAGGAGCAAACAATATAACGATGCTGCTAAGAAAGACAACATAATGCTAGGCACGATATCCCGCACTATCACGTACAAAACAGCCACAGTATGCTCATGTAAGGCAATAAATTTGCTTGACCGCATCACGAGTATTCCGTTCAATTTTGGTTTCCATATCTTAGAAAAGACGTTTTTAAATTATAAAAGGTTCAGCGTAGAGCTATACAAAACTCATCCTTTCGCTGCGGAATAAATTGTACAAAGACAGGTTAAGCGAATTCAATTTTTATTCGCTAGAGAAACGCCGAGTCACAAGCGACATGATCGAAGTGTGGAAGATCATTAAGGGTAAGGAAAACGTCGACCGAGCGAGCTTTTTCACTTTTGGTATGAACTGAGTGACTAGGAACAATGTGTACAAAATCGTTGTGACACATTTCTCACTCGACATCACGTGCAATTCTTTTCCGTATAGAGTTGTCGAAGAATGGCACAAACAGCCAGCAGAGGTGGTAAACCAGCAATACAATCGAAAAGTTTAAGTCGGGGCTCGATAAGTTGAACATAAATCGACGATCAATAGCAAAACCATTATTTTCTTGATATTTTAGAAACAGAAATGGCCCATGTAGCTCTCTTAGACGTTCTACTCCAGACGTAATCCTCTTGTTATCAAAAGGCATTCTAGTTTGGGCCAATAGGCCTCTTGGTGTTTTCCTACACTTGTAAACACTTATAAACGATGTATGCTACATGAATTTGACTCTGGTACTTCAAAAGGAATATTGAATTTCTGACTAGACAGTTGAGGCATATCTCAAACAAGTAGTTAAGACTAACCACCATTCATAGGCAGACTTAGAATGTTGTTTTAAGCTTGGTTGTTGTAAACGAAAACAACTGTTAATTGTTCCAGAAAAATCAAGTTATTATTTTGACATCACAAAGAAGTGAGTACCAACAATACTCCGGTTTGAACTCAATGTTTTATATGATGTTAAGCACAGAGCAGAAGGATACCATATTAGGCCATACTATCATATGGAGCATAAATGAGAGTTGTCAATGGAAAATAAATTGAAGAACTCTACGCGAGTGAAGTGCGTATATAATCAACATGTTCCTACTATAAAATATCTGAAACAAATTAATTCAATGGCAGGTTTACATCTATTATCGGGAAATATATTTTTGAAGTCGATGAACCTACTGATCCTCATCACCAACTGAAAATCAAACGTCGGTTCGATGGAGTTGTAAAGTGTGATTTGCAATTTTTCAATGTACGTTAATTATTTTTCACATAACGTTAATGAACACTTTATTGTCTGTACAGCGATTATCGTGGTATGTTTGGTAACCGGCTAATTTAAGAAGTGTTTTCTATCGTATTATTCCGGTTAGCGATAGCGTTTGCTGGAACATGAATTACTTATGACTGTAGATGGTTTCTGTTATTAAATTGGTGAATTTTATAATTAAAAAAATCCATTAGAAAACTAGCAATGTTCTTGATGCAATCATTTTTTATGTTAATACAAACATACCAAAATTGAACTGTACTTTCATTTCAATGATTCGATGCGCACGGGGTTTAGGAGTGTCAAAATGTATTCAAGTAACGCTTTTATATGGAAATAGGGAACACACATAAACGATTGTCAAGATTAATAATTTATAATGACGAGCGTTCTTATGAATGGCAAATATTCGCATGCATTGCAACTTAAGTTACCGACGTCGTCCTTTTACCGCTTAAACGGTCTGTTAAAACAAAGTAAGTAATTGGGTGCTGCTAATAAGTCAGTCTCATAAAGTTTCCTCATGTAATAATGAACGAGTGCTTGATGCGGGATAACAATTATCGACGCACCCTTTCGTCCTGGACGCTGTTTCTAGTTCAAAGTTTGTTCAACATAAAACAGTTGAGTGAATCCCCTCTATGCCGCTTTATGTGTTTGCGAGTTAGGCCGCACACGTTTGCGAGTCACGTCAGATACGTACGTTATGAATGTTTGGGCATCGAGTGCAATCATGCACGTCGTGTGGTCCCTGTGATTGGTTCAATGATTGTACGGCCGAAGAGCGTCACCATTGATAGACAGACATGAGAAAAATTACATTTTAACGTAATTCAGGGTACGTTTGCATACGACAAATGTCGAAAAAATAACTTGCTTTTGCTAAAAGCTCTGGATTGGAGTGAAAAAGGATTTTGGAAACTGATGCAATGTTCTGATTGATTGGTTTGTATTCGGATAAGCAAATGAATTAAAACTGGCAATCATTTATCAAAGTAATTGTTTGCATTCGTATTTTACACTCATGCATCTGCTCGGAATATTGTTGGCACGTTCATAATTAAAGAAGCAACTGTACAGGGTCAACATTGACTGTTATGTGAACAGCAGCTAGAGAAATTGTCCTTCTACTTCTCAACTTTGACGGCCTTCAATTACAAGAACTATTCAAATGAATAATGAGTTGCGTTTTGCCATGCAGTTTGTAGTCCTTGCAGGACATCAAAGCTCGTGGAAGATGGAGAACAATAATCATTCTTCACTCATTATGAAGTTTTTCAGGTTTCGAGTACTGAACAGCGGACACGTTTTCATTGATGGGAAGGAATTGTTACAATTGATTTCCACGTTACCTGCATTCCTAATACGGAATATTTTCAGTCACTTCATGGAACACGCAAATTATCAATACGTTAGAATTTATTTGCAGAGACAATTTTTTTTCTATCAATGCAATGTGTTTTGAGATCTTCTGAGTAAGAGAACTAAGAGGTCAATGTCCCTCTAGTAATGATGCAACTCTCGCAGTGAAAGGCACTCAGCTCCAGGGCGCGTGTCTTCATGTCTTAGCAAATGTAGTTACAGTAGTCCTCGTGAGGGCGTAATGGAAGGGCTGAATGGGTCGAGGGCAGGTTGAGAGTGTCTGTAGCGTTGCCCATGCAAATTGTACTCGAATGGACCGTGAATAACTTGATGAATTGAAGAGGGTCGTTATGCAAATTAGGATGGAATTAAATACTTGACTGTAAATATATAATTATATATCGACCGATTTTACTACGGAAATCAGATGATACATTTAGTGGAAGGAAGTGTTGTGTTAATAAATGTGTTTGATCATTTTTATTTGTATTATACAGGCTATGATGGAATTTGAATTGAAGATAATTGCACTGATACCTTTTTGATACCATTGTATTTTTCTCAATGAGTCCTACGTGGAAACTCATAAAGGCTTGCGTCAGTGTGAAGTTTCACAGAAACAAAGGGATTCAGGGCTCAATTCTATTTAATAAGGCGTTAAACAAAAAATTTGGTCATTCATTTTCAAAATGTTACAATTTTATCATCCCCGTTAAAAAAAATCACTTATGGGACAAATAATTTCACACGTTTTGGAGAATAACGAGAAATAGTTGAATTCGGAAGTTTCAAGAAACTATAGATGATTGCTGAGTGACCGTACAGGAAGAAGAGGCAAATCAAGCCTTAACGTCTAATAAGCAACATTCTACAGATAGACGTACGAAGGAGGGGAGTCCTGGTGCTCCCTCCTTTGCTATTGTTGCTTCACTGACGACACCGGTTTATCGGCCATATGTCGTTTTCTGGCCAGGAGTCCGCAATCGTTCCTAATGTGAATATTTGTGAACATTACTTTTGGCTTATGTTCGATTCGCATATACACATGTGAATGCGGTGATCTACAGTTTGATTCACCGAACAAAATTGCTGGTATGTTTTCTCTGACATCTTGAGAACGGTAATTGGGCAGTCTCTGTATGACAATGATAAGCTGAGGATCTGGTAGTCGGCTCTAAACAGTACAAACAGTCTCTGTATGACAATGATAAGCAGAGGATCTTGTAGTCGGCCCTAAACAGTACAAACAGTCTCTGTATGACAATGAAAAGCAGAGGATCTTGTAGTCGGCCCTAAACAGTACAAACAGTCTCTGTATGACAATGATGAGCAGATGATCTTGTAGTTTGCCCTGAACAGTACAAACAGTCTCTGTATGACAATGATAAGCAGAGGATCTGGTAGTCGGCCCTAAACAGTACAAACAGTCTCTCTATAACAATGATAAGCAGAGGATCTTGTAGTCGGCCCTAAACAGTACAAACAGTCTCTGTATGACAATGAAAGCAGAGGATCTTGTAGTCGGCCCTAAACAGTACAAACACTCTCTGTATGACAATGATAAGCTGAGGATCTGGTAGTCGGCCCTAAACAGTACAAACAGTCTCTGTATGACAATGAAAAACTGAGGAACTGGTAGTCGGCCCTAAACAGTACAAACAGTCTATGTATGACAATGATAGGCAGAGGATCTGGAAGTCGGCACTAAACAGTTCAAACAGTCTCTCTATGACAATGATAAGCTGAGGATCTGGTAGTCGGCCCTAAGCAGTACAAACAGTCTCTCTATGACAGTGAAAAGCAGAGGATCTGGTAGTCGGCCCTAAACAGTACAAACAGTCTCTGTATGACAATGATAAGCAGAGATCTGGTAGTCGGCCATAAACAGTACAAACAGTGTCTTTATGACAATGATAAGCTGAGGATCTAGTAGTCAGCCCTTGACAGTTAAAACAGTCTCTCTATGACAATGATAGGCTGAGAATCTGGTAGTCGACCTCAAACAGTACAAACAGTCTCTCTATCGCAATGATAAACTGAGGATCTGGTAGTCGGCCCTAAACGGTTAAATATTATCTGTATGACAATGATAAGCAGAGGATCTTGCAGTCGGCCCTAAACAGTACAAACAGTCTCTCTATGACAATGAAAAGCTGAGGGTCTTTTAGTCGGCCCTAAACAGTACAAACAGTCTCTCCATGGCAATGCAAAGCAGAGGATCTTGTAGTCGGCCCTAAACAGTACAAACAGGCTTTGTATGAAAATGGTAAGCAGAGGAACTTGTAGTCGGCCTAAACAGTACAAACAGTCTCTGCATGACATTGATAAGCAGATGATCTGGTAGTCGATCCTAAACAGTACAAACAGTCTCTCAATGACAGTGATAAGCAGAGGATCTGGTAGTCGGCCCTAAGCAGTAAAAACAGTCTCTCTATGACAGTGATAAACAGAGGATCTGGTAGTCGGCTCTAAATAGTACAAATAGTCTCTCTATGATAGTGATAAGCAGAGGATCTGGTAGTCGGCCCTAACAGTACAAACAGTCTCTGCATGACAATGATAAGCCGAGGATCTTGTAATTGGCCCAAAACAGTACAAACAGTCTCTGTATAACAATGATAAGCAGAGGATCTGGTAGTCGGCCCTGAACAGTGCAAACAGTCTCTCTATGACAATGATAAGCAGAGGA
>SDVV010025415.1:0-12426 GCA_016164225.1 Gammarus roeselii | reverse complement strand
AATCTACCACTGATATGTAACAAATTTCAAAGGAAACATCCAGTCATGATACAATACTTCAGACGTACCTCGCATCCGTTAACCCATCGTCTCTGAACAGCCTCGAACAAAGATACATCCCGTTGAACATGGGTGAACTCCAAAATGACTACCAAAGGGTGTAAATCATCTATACACTAGGACCCATCCATCCAGTAAATTATCAGCTAAACGTTAAACTACACATTTGCTTGTGATCAATGACGAAAATTCCACAAAGATGCAGTACGGAATTACACCTCTTAAACATACAATCCTATGATTCTCGTAGAATAAAAAACCAAAACATCATGAACATATATAGAATAGCTGAATAAGGTTCTCTACTCTGTTGTAACCGGCAATAAAATTGTAGTACGATGGGAATCCGTCCTAGTAAATCGGTTTACCTTTACAAACAAGCATAAACAGACTGAGCTTTTGCCTAGGGGACTCTCTAACTCCTCCTAAATATTGAAGAATGGTCGTAAAATAAATATACAATACCCTAACATCAAAACCAAAATTGTACCAAATCGTCTGTTCTACATCTATAATAACTATGTCAAATATTGTATCAGGAGAAAAGAAGATATATAAAACACTAAAAATGAACAATATGTAACTAAATTAGACCTGAAATAATGTTCTATAATGTAGATACATACGTAATATATCCTAAATTGTAAAAATAACCAACAGATTGCATTGAAGATGGAAATTCAACAGAGAACCTAAAAACTGAAAGATTATACTGAAACTCAAGGGATGAAACAAAGCAAGAAGAAGAAGAATTCTCTAACATACCCGAAACATTCATTAAACCCGTGATGAAGGAGAATGAAGTAGCATGTAACCAAACAAACAAGAAATGTGAATAATATACCAATACATGCAGGCGACGTAACTGAAACCTATAGTAAATACGTTATAGTACATACAAAAATCTAATGAAATTAGCCTCAACTTCAGTCCAAAACAGGGTTGAATTAACATCTCTTTAACTGAAGTAACCACGGCTTAATCGTAACAGATGTGTCTTACATACATATAAAACAACCACAATAATGCAACAACCTAGCAATTATGCCTGAAATAGCTTGCTATATGGATGCTTCAAGCCTAAAATACCCTAAAATGCCTAGAACTGTATGAGTTAACTGATCGAAATTCCTAAACAATACAAATTCAACTTAAATAAATCAATCATAATTAAGCATACATAATATAATATTTCAACTTACAGTAAATCCATATCGTTCAGGTATTTCCGCTATTGGAAAACCGCGTCAATGGAACACTGACATAACTGTTTCAAAACTGGGTAATGCATTATGGGGGAGATAGATTCTCGACCGTAGGTGCTGCATCATCCCACAATACATACCTAAACTCTCTGATAATCAGACAAATAAACCTTGCTATTCCTGTAGACAATATATACATATGAAATAAATAGATGGGAAACACAGGATCTTGCCTGCAATCCTACCTTCAGGCTGGTACAAACAGGGCCGTTCGCACACTAAGGCTGCAAATTGAGTTATAAGACATACCTACCACACTAATCCTATAAAAGAATAGATAGCTATATATATGAACAAAACATACAAAAAATATCCCAAGCTCCCCCCGCTACGAACCCACCAATCAAGCATCGATTGAGTAAATTATACCCATTAGTGATTCTTCTCTAGGAATGATTCAGTCATCCTGTAAATATTGTATCTATTTTCCTTCATCGGAAATCTCACAGCATAGAAAAAGCGAATGGAGGAGATACTTTAGAAGTAAGTAAAACTTAGTGCAGGGTACTGATTATAACAATCGGATAAAAAATAATAATTTACTAATTGATTCTATGCCACTTGTAAAAATTGAACAACAGCGAGCAACGTAGAAAATGATATCGAGGTTGAAAATTCATCATGAAGGTGTCCGGAAAGTGAGGCTTTTTTATTTAAAATAATACATATAAATTATTATCAATAAAAAATCCGATAAATGTATGTTTGTCAATATCCCCTAAAAAACATTCATAGGACACAGCAGTGAACGTGCATTATGTAAGCAACGAAGTTGCAATAACCCCATAAGCATTGATATGCTAATAACCCTATGTAAATATATAACCCGTTAACATGTAAAAGGTATCCGTTAGGTGACTCGGGGCACCAAACCAGTTCCGGTACCCTCCGCTTCCGCCCCCCGTTTTCGCGCGAACCCCCGTACGCCCGGTGAGTCAAGGTTGCATGCACCGTACCCTACCCCACCCACCAAAAGTAACTCTTTTATCCCTATCAATAATCCTTCACTAATCCGCGTTTGGACGTTATATTAGCTACTGCTGTTACCCCAGTGACGTAGACACGTCCGAACAGAGAGACTCGAGACTGCAGTTCTCGTTACTATCGAATGTTAAAATTGGAATGATTATCTATATAATTGTTTATGCTTTGCTGACGTCACCATTTGACATTTTCCTTCCTACGTTGAACAATCCCTCCGAACGTTGCAGTGTTATTGCACGCTCTGCAAGCCGCTCATGGTGCAGTATCATGTCTAAACATTCAGGAGTCATTTCTATTTTCGACTATAACTCACATGGAGCACTAACGCAGACTAATCTTACACACGCTCCTCTAACACAAGCTGCTTACAACACAGCCCCCTTTCTGTAAACGCAGACTGTTCAAATACATGCTGTTTCAATATTGACAGCTTTAACACACATGAAGTTATACCCAATAACACAACGACGGCTCGAACACTCAGGCTGCTCTACCACACAGGTTCTTCTATCATACAAGTTTTCGAGCACTGGAACGTGATCGACCACTCTTATCCACTTATCACATTATTGGTCCCCTTTAAGTACTACTGGATTTCTCGTCCCACTTCCCCTTCACCCCTTTCCGCTCTGCCTCCCAACTCCTTTCCAGCCTGTAACTTGCGGGATAGGGGATGGGTCTATGACTGGCCACTCACCTCTCCAGCCTGTGACTGGTCACTCCCCTCTTCAACCATAGACTAGCTAGCTCCACTAGCTCCACTCTCTGACTGGCCATTGCTCTTTAGTCTGTGACTAGCCAGTGAAATGGGGGTACGAATAAGTTCACTGACCGTTGCGAGTCAATAAGTGATACCCAATTATATTATATTTAAAACAATTTCCCATAGCGACTGTTTAATAATTATTCAAACCATCAAAATTGTGATTGCTCAACGAAACACATTTTGGTCACATCATAAAGTCATCTACAGTTTTTATCTGGAGCGTTTATTCGACAGTTTTTAAAACAACGTTTTTTCCGTTTCCTCAAACGCCGTTTACTTGCTCGCAATGAAATCATCCCAAACTGGTGCTAAAGGGCAATTCTGTCCACTCAAGGCACTTGCCAACTAGAGTTCGTTTATTTGTTTACACTTCTTAGAGAGCGTCAATTAATGTGGCACTGGCATCCTTGGTAACAATCACGACAGTTTAGAGAGTGCCCGTGAATGGGTCACTCGCGACAGAACCAACCATTACGATTGTTGGGGGAGTGCCATTGAATATTGTACTGGTGAGAGTACCGGCAATTACGTCATTTAGCATACTAGGTTCAAAGGATCCACCCGAGTACTTGCAGTTTGGGATGTTCGGCAAAAGTTGCTGTGTGCCTAGAATTTTGAGCAGGAATCACAACTCTGGAAGTCATTTAGGGAGAGAGAGAGAGAGAGCGAGAGGGAGAGAGAGAGAGCGAGAGGGAGAGAGAGAGAGTGAGAGATAGAGATAGAGAGAGAGAGTGAATCAGAGAGGGGTGAATGGAATGAACAAAATTAATGGAAAGAAACTTTGGTATGGGTAGTCGGACGAAAACGGTAGAAGTGGTGTCACAAGTTTGGATGTTCTTGGATAATTGCATGCGTTGCTCACTGTTTGGAGCTGTCGGGGAGTATATTATTAAAGGAAGTGAGTGGTCCGCAATTGAGTAAAGCTGATAGCCTGTTGTTTGGAAAAATGCTTTATGCGTACATTTGTACTTATAATCTTCGCATCAATCCATCTAACCGCCAGATGCGACAGTGAGTCACTAGAACTAACTCCGTCACAACATTACAATCGGCCTCCCGTGGCAGCAATTGCTGGTAGGTGCAGTTGTCCTTGTAGAGTTAGAAGCGGACGACACTTGATTGAGTGTTGTACTATACGAATATTTTGTACCGTACTTGATATAAAGAATTGCAATCTCTCCAATCCTCTGGGTATCATAGCGGAGAGACGAATTGTAGCCCCCGGCATTGTAATTTTTTCCTCGGCCGAAGTTTATTAAATATATTGATAAAGTCATAAAATCATCAGGTTCAGACGAAGTTCATCCCAGAATACTGGAGAAGACTTAAAATGGAATCGCCGAACTCGTGTCTGAATTGTTTACACAATCTCTCACCAATGGCACTTGCTCCTCTCACTAGAAGAAGCCGACGACACTATTTTTTGTTAAACGATTAAAATTCGGTGTCACGGCAATTACCTACCAATTAGTCTCACCTCAGTCTTGGCAAATTGGTGGAATGTTTGATTACGGACGCAATTATGTAACTCGCAAAAAAAACGTGTTGTATGAATTTTGCTTTTGACCAAATCGTCTCTGTCTGACAAACCCGTTGCCATTCTTCAAGAATATAATTTAAATATATGACACAAAATCTCAGATTGATATCATATACCTTGATTTACAAAAAGCTTTCGACGAAGTCTTTCATTGACGCTTAGTAAACTGCACAGCATCTGTTTTCGAGGCGAGTTATTTCACTATTGTTGGGGTGATAGAACAAGTGGCGTACTTCAATGATCTGCTTTAGGTTTAGTCCTTTGCATAATATTCATACGTGATCTCGATAAAAACATGTTGCGAACATCACCAAGCTAGAGGCGAGGAGGAGAAGACAAACAGATTATGAGTGTCGGCAGATCCATTCAGACTTGAACGCAATTGTTCACTAATCAGAAAAGGTCAAAGGAAATACAATGTTGACGAATGTAGTTATGCACATGGTCATCACAACCCCAAGCGCGGTTTTCCTATAACTGATTCCCGTCACCGAAGATAGCGATCTGTTAAAACGAAACAAGCAGCGAAACGATGCTGCCGCAAAGGGAAATGGAATGCTGCTTATGATATGCCGTACCTTTTCGCACAAAGAGGATAGAACACATTAGTCTAAAGTTGTACAGTGTATTTGACAGATCACATATCGGGTATTCAGTTAAATTTTGGTCTCCATATTTTAGAAAATTCGTTATTAAATTATTGCAAATTCTACGTAGAGCTATGAAACTTATCCCTTCACTGCGCAAATAATCAAGCAAAGACAGAATTCGAAAACTCAGTATTTATTTGCTGGAGAACCGTCGAGTCATATGTGACATAATCAAAGTGTGGAAATTTATGAATATTAGAGGAAACGTCGCCTGAATGATCCATTTCACTTTAGATGCGAACGGAGTGACCAGGATTAATTTACACACACTCGGTGATAAGCGTTTCACACTCGAAATATCGCGGAACTTCTTCACTAATAGAGTTATCGAAAAATTGATCAAACTTTCAAATTAAGTTGTAAACAGCAAAACAATCCAGACAAATTCTATCATGATCGCAGCTTCCAGAAACGGTGTTCGGAATCAGTGCCGGCAGGTTAGTACAAAAATTATAACCGGTAAAAACGTGTCCGGCTTTGGCCCTAACACAGCACGAATGGGGCCCAGCATTCGTATCTACTCGTAACAAAACAGTGTCCAGCAATGACGCCCGTCACCTTGGTTCAACAAGGCACGAAACGGACAATCTCAAATCAATATCGTGAGTGGGTAGCTTTCTTTTATGTGCTGATTTGAGTAGATAAATTACACAGATACATAAATTACACAGATATATGATGCTCTCTCAGACAAAATTACACAGATATATGATGCTCTCTCAGACAAAATTACACAGATATATGATGCTCTCTCAGACGAAATTACACAGATATATGATGCTCTCTCAGACGAAATTACACAGATATATGATGCTCTCTCATACAAAATTACACAGATATATGATGCTCTCTCAGAAGAAACTTCACAAATCTATGATGCTCTCTCAGACGTTCTACTTCAACACTAATCACCGACTATTAAGACTACACCTATTTGGGGTCAACAAGCCTGTAGCTGTCTCCCAGCTCTTGTAAACACGTACAAATATTATCAGTCTCCCTTGCAGCAACTGCTGGCAGGTGAAACCATCTAAATACCAATCAGTCTGACATAGAAGTAGCTGCTGACTGGCGCAGTACTCTCATAACATCATCAGTCTCCTAAGGAAGCAGCCACCAAGAGGTGCAGCTCAGCACCATCAGTCTTACGAGTAACCTGCTGCTGAAGGTGCAGCTGTCTAATAACACTAACAGTTTCCCCAAGGCAGTAGCTGCTTTCAGATGCCGCTGTATAATAACACCATCAGTCATACGAGTCAGCTGCCGCTTGCAATAAATGAAGCCTGTGGATCACCGCGACTAAAAAAATGTTTTGAAAAGGTCTTAGGTTATATTGCGGTCTTCGGGCGATACTCTAAATCCAAATGGACATCAAAAATATGACAGCACGATTATGCTGCACGATTCACCATCGCTTGATGAAGGACTTCTAATAATATCCAAATAATTCATCATTCTTATCATCAATGTAGACGAACAATAATTTATGGACGGTAGAAAAAGAAAATTCGATCCTGATTAAAATTGTACAGAAGTCCTAAGTTATAATTTCTGTTTCGTTTACAACATTGTAAATATTCGATTATAGAAACCACTTACAAGCTTAATTCTTAATATGCCATTGCAAAAAAATTAAACAATACTTTTCGTAACCCTAAAAACTTGAGAGGACAGCGGAAAAAACGCACGTGGATTTTAGCATATTGTGGAATTTTGTTACTCTATAGTGCATTCGGTGCCTAATGAATAAAATAAATAACGATTGCGCTGTTTTTGAATGTAGAGCGAACCAATAGCACTTGGCATTTCGTTTCATCCTAAATGGTGAACACTTGTTTATTAAATCTCTTTGATGTTGGGTATGAGTCATTCAAAGATATTAGACTGATATAGCCAAGTGTTGCTAATTTGTTTGTTTGACATCTGATGAAATAGGAATCTGGTAAAGCTGCTAAATAGTGAACAACTTTTATATTACATCAATTGATTTAAGTAACGTAGTTGGATAGCATTACAGCGTTTAGGAAAATATTATTTTGTACGAATAAAAATGGAATGCACAAAAATGCATAAGTAACATAAAGTCTGTTTTAAATAGGTGTGGAAAACTATAAATTTGATTCTTTCAGAGAATTCATGAATGATCTTAACTTCTTGGAATACTATCGTCCAGTTCAAGTTAATCCCACAAACTTGACTCACTTTGAAGTTACTGACGGACGGGTGTTCGCTTTAGATGGAGGGCTATGGATTATAAAGAATTTAATTTCCTCCGCAAAGTGGTATACCTCAACGGAGGAAAAATTGCTCATGAACATGGCCGATTGAATTGTTACTAGAGAAGTGCAAGTTCGTGTGCTAGCTCATTTTCAGCATATGAAGTCCTATAAAATGGAAATATCTAAAAAAAAAAAATTCAGCTCCCGTTCGTTTTTAGGTGGTAAGCTAACTGGCAAACTAAATCAGTTTATTTTGAAGAAAAAAAAAGAGCAGCACAAAATTTTGATATGAGATAAACCCATCACAGCCTCACTAAGGACCGATCACACACCCAACGTCGCATAGGAGACTGGGAACACACAATCTTTGCACAAAGGAAGAGGAACCTTCCCATTCTTGCACAGGGGAATGGAAACACACTCATCCTCACATCTGGGAAAAGGAACACACCCATCCCCACACAGGGCAATGGAAGCACACCGGTACTCATCCCGGCAACTGGTAACATACCCGTCCTCGCACCGGGACTTAAAACGCATCCAACCTCGTACCGGGGACAGGAAACACATTCGTCCTCGTACCGTGGATTATGAACAGACACATTCTTGCAATGTAGACGGGAGGTACATTCATCTGTGAAGGCGAATGGTGATCACACCCATCCTCGCACTGGTAAAGAGACTACACCCATCCTCGCACCGGGGATTGTGAACACTTCCAATATTTGCACTGCAGACTGAGAACACACCCATCCACACATTAAAGACTCGGAAGACACTCCTCCCCACACTGAAACTCCTAAATCACCCATCCTCGCAATGGTTCATTGTACACGGTCGTTTGCTGTGAGTGTGAGTGTCGTGGACACACATGCCACGGGCCTGGTATAGATTCCTTAGACACCCCTATAGTGAAACACTATATTCTATTCATTCGTATTTTGGGGCTGATCTATGTAAAAATAGTTCAGATTTCTTGGGTAAATTTTCCTCGGAGAGCATATGAAAACATGAATTATAACTCATACATGACAATTTACATGTAGATTATCATCACAAATTATTCAATCTATAACAATCACATTCGAATGAAGTCAGCAACATTTCGCTGAGCACTATACTTCACAGGTCTCCCTCATATGAGAAAAAAATTGTTCATCTTCTACAGAATGCCAGGTACAAAGCAAACAAAATTTCAGACTGATATCTGCGATATCAACAAATGGAGATTTTTTTCGAGTGTTCTAGTAAAAAGGTTATGGTTTGTTTACGCCAGGGTACGGTTAGCCCGTTTTAAATAACATTGTTCATCTACCGACTTCCACCTTACTGGACGATGACGTTAATGATATTCCTGAATTCAACTAAAGGTTTAGCCTATGCTGTTTTCTGCGTTCAAGCAAGCTGCCACGTCCAAGATGGTCACGCACGTTCCCTGGGATGTTGAGGTGAAATACGCCTTCTCGGGACAACGGGGTGGTTTAGGATTAGCTGAACTATGTACCTCCACAGGCAAATGAACGGCAAAAGTCTTTCTTACCCGACCTTCGGAGGAGGAAGGTGATGACAACTGTGGAGGAGGAGCACTGTGTTGTGAATGTGGAGCCGATGCTGAGAATTAAATATTCACCCAACTCCCACGCCCAGGAGAAAAGTTGGAGTGGGTCGCGGTTGAGAAAGTGGTGGGAGAGGATAAACGATGTGAAGAAGAACCCATAAGTCGAATGGAACAAATTCAAAAGGAGTAGGAGATACCACTGAAGACTCAGGACAAAAAAGAAACAGACAGGGAATATGGGATTAGAAAAACAATATTTGAAAAACAACAGAACATGGAGACAGTAAAGTGTAATCTTCATGGAACATTACGGATAGCGGACAACAGATGCCGATGGAGGTGAACTTTGGAATACATTGCAAATAAAGAAGGAGAAGTGGCACTAGTGTCAGAGCTAAGATCGAACGATGAAGGAGTTTAATGGATGGCAGAGAACGTAAAATAAAAAGACCGGTATAATGTTATGTGGGGAGGTTTTGAAAAGATGGATTCAAGGCAAGATATAAAGAAAAACTAGGTTTTTGAGCGGACTACCGCAATTTACTGTCATAATTAGTGATCTGCGACTGGCAGTAGTGTATCAGCCACCGTAGATTAAAAGATACAAAGGCATTGACAGGTGCAGAGGTGAGATGAAGACTCAAATTACGAGTAGTACTCAGAAGGAGAAGCTGAGAGTTGGCGGGGACCACATTGTGCTATTAGAAAGAAGCAGATACAGGAAGGTCGTGTGTGCTGAAAACATGTACTGTGTCAAAACACGGACTGGAAAACATGAAAACACGTAATGTGACAACCTTTGCAGTGAGAGGAAACATGGTTCCGCCGGCTGCTTAGGAGATTGTATGATAGAGGAGGCTTTATGGCGAAACGAACGAGAAAAATAGAGTGGTCAGATAAGTGAAAACTGTACATGACTGAGATGGTCACACCATAAGCGCAGGTGCACGGTGTAATAGTAAACAAAGATTAAGAGGTACCACCCCCGGAGCCTTCCCTATTGCGGCACATAAATGTAACCCTTTCAGGATGATAGTCATGCCTTTGGATGGATAAAAAGGTTCATTGAGTGCCTGGAGGGTGTGTTGAAAGGTAAGTCAATAGGCAAGTTTTCGGGTGAGGTACCAGACAAGATATATATTGTTGGAAAGTGAAGGTATATACAGGACAAGAGTCTGGCACTCAAGAAGATGCAATGAACTGTAGGTTGTGTGAACAAAGGACCACATCAAGTAACCTCTGTAGATGATATGCAATTTGTTTGACAACCCAGTTCCAAAGGCTCTGCTCTATTGATGCAGCAGCACAATCTTATATATATATTCGGAGTTGACACATTTGTATTGGCAGGTAGAATCACAGAAGCAGATGTAGAGGATTCAGTAAGGTATCCATTCCTGTTACGTACTAAGCATCGGGTCACCAATCCGATCATTGAAGAGTCACAAAACCATACATCACCTGTTAGTAAAGCACACATGGTGGCCACCCTACTTCAACGGTTGTGGATAACACGGGTTAAAGAGAGATTAAAGGGTGTTATTAGGATTTGCTTGCGATGTAGAAACGTTCGTGGGACACACTTCCATGTACCACCGACTCCTCCTCTAACAGGTTAGAGAGTGATTCAGTAACGTCCTTTTGCGATTACAGGTGAAGATTATGCCGGTCCTCTCGAACTCGAATTGAAAAACGATACATTGAACTATTCTCAGGTACATCCTTACGGGCAGTTTACTAAGAAGTTGCCAAATACCTGTCCAAGGAAGCATTCCAGGAACACTTCAAAAACTTTTCGCTCGCCGGTAATATCCCGAAATGTTAACCAGTGACAACGAATGAAACGTTGTGAGTTCACTAGAACACTTATTCCTTGGGAGGAGCATCACAATGTTCGGTTTAGTCTAAATAAAATTAAATGCAAGTGCCATTTCAACTCCAGTCGGGCCCTTGGTTCAGAGGCTCCTTTGAGAGGATCGCGCTGATGGTCAAACTGTGCCTACATTAAACGTTACGCAGAGCCATGGTGACACGAGACAAAGTGCATCCCGTATTCGATGAGATGGAAGCAGATCGCAATGACCGTCAGCTGACATCTATCTCCGAGCATCAGGCGCTACCCGTCTAATGCTCAGAAACTGTTTCAATGGCGCACCCGTGGTGACCCATGACTCGGGGGAAGAACTAGAGCCCTCCTTGTTCACAGCAAAGCTCATATCACAATGTCAGAAAATGTTCAGAAAGTTCTGCACTGTCTCCAAACAAAGTTCAGGAGAGAGTATCTAGCCATTCTTTGGTATAATTGCCGTGATTGACAGAAAATTCATTGGACCCAAGGTTGGTAATATAGTTCAGTTTCAAAACGAAGATGAAGAGCAAAACACGCGGAGAGACAGTAATTAGGGCGGCAACTCTGTTCGATCATTAAGAGGTGCGCGCATGGTAAATCTAGCATAGTTTTCCAGAGCTGTTTGGTCCATATCTGACACCACCGCGTGATGTGGGCCGCGGGTCTGAAAACCATTTATACCCCGCCGTCACCAGCACGAGAGCTAATTATTTTTCAACATTGTACGCGAGCCAAGCGCCGCCAGACAACAATGAGCAGCTGCGAGGGAAACCCGCAAGGGTTTCGTCACCTAATTACAGTATGTTACTGTACGATTTTCTTCTACTTTGGGAGTGTGTAGGAAATATATCTCAAAACGCCGTTCACACAGAGAAGTATCGATGGTTTAATGTACATGATAGGCCTGTCCAGCCATTTGTGGGGGGTTGTGATCTGCTGGGTGAGGTGGATGGTGGGGGTAGGCTAACTGGTTCTGTTTAACACCCCTACACTTGTTATTTGTTCTCGCTCATCTTATTTTTGGTCTATCTCTTATTATCGTAAGACGGTAAAGCCATCATTTTATTGGCAATTATTGGTTAGTAGTAAGTGTGGCAGCGTGCGACAAATTATTCGTATCATGGTAATGCAATATTTAATTTAGTTCAGTAGTCAAATTGATAGCGAATTGATGTGGCTAAACCATAAATTGGGCTTTGACCAGTAGAGAACACTGCCGTAGTGGCGTCTCTTCAGGTCGTCGCCTGGAGAAAAATAGGGTCAGTATTTTTTCCCAGGCGACGACCTGGGAAAGAGATACCAGGTCGTGTACCAGGTCGTGTGAGGTAGTACTTTTATAGATGAACAAGTTTACCCAGAAATAAATGTGTTCCTTCAGGCCGAGCATGAGTAAACGAGGCGTCACACTCCATTGTAACTTTGACAGATGAATAGCGAGAACAGTTAGATGGAATAGAAACTTAGGTAGTTGTCAAAGAAATAATTCACTCTATTGTTATCACGATGGGAGTATATATATATATATATCTCTCTCT
>SDVV010025414.1:0-12426 GCA_016164225.1 Gammarus roeselii | reverse complement strand
TAAGAAACTCTCACCACTGCCTCTGGAAGCACACTATGACACTGTATCGCATGTAATTCATTTTGCATCAACACCCAAACAAATGCCAATACCGCCTGTCAACTAGTCAGATTTTAGGAAATACCATATTCATACTCATTACATAGGACGGTCGCGAGGCTATTTGCGCTGACGACACATAATTTGTATTCAATATAATGAATGAATATATTTACACATACGCCTGTATAGTGTTTGAGAAATTAACAATATGCATTGACGAAAATTGAGATTTCGGTAAATTTCACAGAAGCATTGAGGGTACTTGATTTAAATTCATATGGATTTCTTAAGTCCAACCTGTTCAGGTTGAATTTGTTTAATGTACTTAACAAACGTTTTCCATGGTAAGTGGAATGCTGTCATTTATTGGAGGACCTTCTACTGAATGCAGGTCTTTGCTTGACTGATCTGGAAGCAAATATCACTTGGTTACCTCTCTTCAATCAATATGCAACATTGATGGTGTATATTGATAGCTAAACATTAGTTGCTAGCTTATGTTATTTCAATTTTCATATTAACAAATGATGAAATTAGTTATCCCTGTCCTAACCACCATGTGGATGTTACTGTACGGACTGTTGCAACCTCAAATAGATTGGTATACTGGCCTCGTGATCTAATCGCTCTTTCCTCCCTTCCTCTCGCTCAGCTGGCGGATGTCGGCTACGAGGCTACACTACTCTTCTGCTGTCATGCATTAGGTATGTAGAGAGTCTGTTGAAGAAGTTTGAATAATTTACTGATGACCTTGCGCCAAGTTTCATTTGGCCCGCGTTTATGAAATCTCTGATAACGACTAAATGCTGAAATATCAATCAATACATAGTATAAATATTTGTTCCACTTGCACGCGTCCTACAGAAGTCTTGTTCACCAGGTTCAGAGGCAGAATTTACAACTCCTCTCGTTATGGACGAGCACAGCATCAACGGCACCACTGCTGTAGTTGGTGAGATCAGTTTTGGAGTAGTCACTGTTGAACCGAAGTTTACTCCATGTTATTGATAAGCTGCCAATCGAAGTTTGTTACTCATTTACTAGTCGATATTGAGTATTGCTGTTTATACACTGAATTTTTCTAAGATGAATATCTTGATACCTTTTGTATGACCTGGATGATTATTCCCCACTTGCTACACTGAAATTAACCTATTCATGCTATTCGAAAGTTAGCAGGATTTTCAAATTGAAGGTGGAGTTATATTTCCAGATGGTATGAAACAAATGAGGATGACGCCAAGAGCCCCTTCAAAGACTGGTGGTAAGTCTACCGAGCGTCATCATAAATGCCCGTATCTGTTACTAAAATGATGAAATTAGTTATCCCTGTCTTAAATACCATGTGGAGGCCAATCTACTGACCCCTCTACCAACGTCACTAATTAGTGTCTTGATCCGTTCAAAGCCTTATACTTGGTCTGTTCTGTTGCAGGAGGGACTTAACCGAAACTGTTTTGATGCGCTGCTGTTTACACCAGCGACAGAAAGGTCCGCACAAAAATCGAAGATGCGATGTATTGCTTTGTGATGTACTGATGACATTGCGCCAAGTTTCTCTTGACCCGTGTTTATGTAATCTCTGATAACAACTTGATTGCTGAGTCAAAATGAAATTTTGGATAACTAGTTCATTTTGTGAGCTTTCTACTAATTATGGTGTTCTTCATCAGGTTTACTGGTGGTCCAGTTAACGCAAGTTTATTGAATGGGCTGCCAGTGATCACTGAAGTCAAAAGGTAAGAGATATTTAGGTTATTGGCATCATTGATGAAGATGTTGCTGATGGAAAAGTTTTCCTCCTATAAATCTCGGAACAGGTTAGCCAATAAACCCGATATGGTGTAAATATAAATATCTGATGAATCTTTCCATACCTTAATGTCAGGTTGTGGTGACGACACAACCTTTGACAAGCGGCGAAGTATCACCGAACTTCACTCGCCCGTCTTCTCCTATCACACCGTAAGTAAGCAGGATCAAAAAGCTGTTCAATCACCTTGCCACACAATTGTTATATCTAGTCTGTACTTATTTGTGATGACAACTTACTTGCTACTTCAGAATTTATTATGTTGCACTTAACCACCAAGAGCTGATTTCTTGACACTGATGTTCGATGTACAATCTCCATTACTCATTTATTATTAACACATATTCCTGCTGTTGCAGATATTGACCGCTACTGCAAGTTGTTCCTTGGAACACAGCTTTTTCGTAAGTTGATATTGCCGATGAATTATTGTCCTTATTATTCGTTAAAAGTCCAGAATATTTTTTGATGAAAATTTAACACTTTATCAGTTCTGCTTCTGAAACCTGATGTACACATTCTCTCTGACACACAATTTGCATCTTCGTGTGTTGTGCTTATGTTGTTTCAATACCTATAGCACTTTGTTCATGTTCATTCAGACGGTCCTGATTGGATGGATGACACTACATTGGTCCCTAGCTCAAGACTCTTTCAAGATTCAAATTGTAAGTATTTTTTTAGGGGTAATTGTAAGTATTTATCTGGAAGTATTCTTTCATCCTGGTATGAATGATGATATCAAATACTTTATCAGGTCTGCTTCTGAAAATCAGATGTTGAAAACAATTCTGAAACTTATGCATTCCTTCACTCGATGAAATTTCATACTATATGATATTACTGATGCCATTGTTATACCATCATCAGATGAACTTCACTTCAGCAAACAGGCACTTATTTCACGTTTAATTGGCACTTATTTTTCAATGAGGTTTGTTCTCCATTGAGCATCGTAATATCTAAAGAAAAATTATCCATCGAACGTTACGTTTGATGATCAATGTGATTTTACTCCACTTAAAATATTGAAAGTATTTCTACATTTAATCTGCTCATGATTGTTAAAGTACTCGAGTATGGTTTCACTTTTGTCTCTCAGATCGATGGGTTATGATTGAAAGCTTGTAGCCCAGGGTCCTGCAATATCATTGATGCCGTGTTCTGATCACATTCCAATCACTTAGTTGGTATGTGGGCGAGTGTGAGGTGCGTCTAACCGTTAGTCATCCTCCTTTCTTTGGTGGTCATTACTCCTGGCGTCTGTATCTGTTTAATTGTGATGAAATTAGTTATCCCTGTCTTGAACACAAAGTGGAGGCAACTCTCCTGAAATGCATGTTATCGTTTACTCAGCTTTATTTTGTTCCAAATCCTAACGTTGTTCTTTACCAGGTGGAGAGGATGCATTCGCAGGACGGCCTTTCCAATCTGCTGGCGCTGTCGCCCCGCCCAGATTTCAATCGCATAGGAATTATCAGGTAATTTTGTTGTTGCGGAAGGAGGGAGGGAAATCTGATCTCTTTGCTGATGACATTGCGCCAAGTTTCACTTGGCCCGTGTTTATGAAATCTCTGATAACAACCTCGTACTGATGAAACCTCATTGCCTCATCCTGTACGTCCATGTGATTAGCGATGTTCTGATAGACGGTTTACTTTTTGCAGGCCTAGGCACGAGTGTTCACAATGATTACGTAACAGCAGCATTCCCAGGACCGGTGTCAGTGACGGTGAGTAGCTGCTCATCATCATAATGGTGAGGACAGGTAAATCATTGTTCACGATGACATTTTACTTGCTACTCTTAAAACTCGTGTTGCATAACTACCACTAAAATCTGATATGGCCTTGACCCTGATCTATCGTCTTGCCTTTCAACTATGACCTCACAGTTTGCCTGTATCTATTTCATTGCAGGTCCAGCACCTGCTATCGAAACTGAATGGCCAGCATTCTGCTCTGTGGTAAGTGGATTATAATAAACAAATGCTCATTGTGCAATGCAGTTCCTATCATGATGACAATCAGCTACTGCTGAAACAATTGTGTTGACGTTCCACCAAGATCTCTGACTAGTGACAGCACTGGTGCTGGCAACACATGGCCTGCAATGTAGATAATAATGGTGGTCATTTCCCCTCATGAGGACCCCTCCCCTTCACTGCTAGGCGTAGGGCGTGGAAGGAAGCATCAAGGCTGACGATACACGTTAACTGGCGAGTGTTGAAACAGGTACTTGGACAAGTATGAAAGAGTGGATATGATGTCACAAATTATAGAGAAAATTTGTTAACAATTCAGAAACTCCTGCACATAGACGGCTTATCAGTATAGATATTTCAAACAAAAAATCATTCGGCTATTCTGCCCGATGAGTTGAATAAACTATTGGAAATACCTATTTATCTTTGAGCTACATCATGGGTGCACGCAAAAATTTATTCGAATATCGCTGACCGTTGTCACCAATTGGGCCTCATTACTTGAATGATTTCCATGTGCGCCATCTTCTGTACACACAACACCGCTCTGCGCTTGAATGATTCCCATGTGCGCCATCTTCTGTGCACACAACACCGCTCTGCGCTTACAGCTGGTAGGGGGCGGCCATGATCTGTGCGCACTGACGACAACCTTAACGACATCACTAGCTGCTACCGGCACAGGATGGTGGTGTATCTTGTTTGAATACTATTCCGTGATGTGCTGTGCTGCTTTTTCCCTCGATTATATTAGAGTGTCGAGGCTTTCTAGTGCACTGGAGTCTATGTCCTTCTGGCACCAAACGTCAAACCAGCAGCCAGCGCTGCATCAAGTCATCAACAAATCATCCTCAGTCTCCGGAATTGTTTCAACTCACGGCTTGCTTAGGTCATTATTGTTTACAGGGATATAGAGAGAGGTCACAAATGTGTCCTACTCAAAGTGAGCAAAGAAGACTGTGGTCCTCCGAGACGGAGGAGTTTATTGGTAAGTAAGATTGAGTGATCAATTCACAACAGATCAGATTTCAGTTAGGAGGCCGGTTTCTTGGAGGTAGCTGAGAAGTTGTTCCGCACTGAATTGTCTCTGAGGGAACTCGGTAAGCATTAGGCGGAGTGTATTAGGAAGGTCCAGGAACCGGCTCCTGAGGAAGTATGTGCGCCGACATTCCGTCCATGTGGATTATTCTGCCAAGGCTTGGGCTATTGGAAGAGGGACTAGACAGTCCATGCAGTAAGGAGGTGGTGACGCCCTCATTAGGTGTCAGTGTGTTAGTCTGCTATGTCCTATTCTTAGTCGGCCTACTGCTGACTCCGTGTGTTACATCTGTCGTAGGTTCTTGGCCGGACCTTTCGGTGCTAAGCGGTTAAGTTTTGGGATTCGCACGCGCGCATTAGAGGAAGGAGGTGCGCCTCGACGTCGACCAACCTCTTTCTTGAGAATTCTTTATTGCGTATGGTTCTGTATTTCGTGTTCATACGGTGTTCCTTTGCCCCGTCTTCTTTCTTGCCCAAGGGTTGAGAGATAGCAGCCCAGCGCTGGCAGTTTCTCTACTGAGGGCATAGCAACAGTCTCCAATAAACCCCAGCAGTCTCTTGACTTCTGGTACCTGTCAGACACTACATACTGACGAGTCCCGGATGTGACTACACACCGCTCCTATTCATTTTTCAATTAGGGTTGACACTGAAAGTTGTAGGAAAATGCTTCAAAATGGCAAGGCTTGACTACATGGCAAGGTTGTAGTTGATGACCACTTTTTTAACAACTTGCTCACCAAGGGCTCACGATTATGATTGCACACAGTGGTATATCGATTTCTTATTCTGCCATTTGAATATGCATTCCTAGAAGTATTGGGTTTTCCACACGGCTGACTTCTGAGTCAAGTTGCACCAAAAATCCCTAAGATTAAATTGGGGTATCCACACGGCTAACTTCCGAGTCCAGCTGTACTTATGATCCCAAACACGTTTCCAACTTTGATTTTCCCTAACTTCATAACATTGACAGTATCCATCTTCAGACAGGTATTGATCAAACTGGCTTCTTGTTCTCTTTCAGGTCCCCGCAAGTTTTGGTTCCTTGCAAGTGTCCACTCGGCTTCTCAACAAATGGATTGACGTCTCCTTTCTCCTGACACTCGTGCAGTAAGTCTTGCGGGGAAATCTGCTACTTGAACACATGCATAACCTGATCTACTACAAACGATGTCATGAATTGTATACTGCAAATTCGTTATGATGATTCCTTATTGCTTACCAGAGCTGAAAATCTATTTGATGTTTTTATTTTTAACTGATCAATCTATTTAAGAATTCTGCGTGCTTCCAAAGCTTGAGGAACTTACTAATATCGATTGTTTGTGCAGGATATCGTCAGAAGCAATTTCGGACAAAGCAGGAACTGAAGGCGTTTCCGAGTCAATCAGTCACTGAAACTGATTGACTTGGGCTTAATTAACACATTTGCTGATCAAATCTCTGATTCAATAAGGTTGGTTGACAAAATTTATTTTGCAAATCTTGGCACCTTTATATCGTTCAGTCTTCATATTTTTTGCTTCTATGCCGAATCTCAATGCATTAAGCAACATTTTTTGGTTTTGAATTAGTCTGTCATTATGATGCACTTTATCTTTCGGGACTGATCTTGTTGATGTCTATATATTAACTGATGTTTCTATGTAACTTTGTCTAGTGACTAGCTTCCACTCACACTAATCTTGACGTCCTTGTTTCTTGTTTGTTATCGCTGCAGCCTCTTCACCGATTGGTAGCAGCACTGCAGGCACTCGTCTGCGAAGCATTAATCGACCGGTTAGTGAATACTAGTGGCCTTGAGTAAACAGTTTGCTAGTTGGTATATTGTCAGTTGAATGTTAGTGGGGTGTCGGACGCCTCACTTAATAAGACGCATCCGTAACTATTGCTGATGAAATGATCCACACTAACTGTTGATGGTTTAATAATCTACCCTTTAAAAGTTTGAGGGTGAATTTACCCACCCTATACTGTTGATAGTGATATAATTCACTCATGACTATTGCTGGTCTTGTTAAATTTCTGCATGATTTTGAAAGACTCTTGGACTCCAACCGTACTAATGACCCCGTAGAACAGATTGGGGCTTCCACATGGCAGACTTTTGCAGTACTGCTGTACTAAAGATCCCAAACACTTTATATATGTAAATGATAACACCTTGGTGAGTCGCATTTCGGAGTGAAAGGAAGTGTCACCCTGATTGATGCGGGTCTGGATTAAGTAAGGTATAGCAATGTGGCAGTTTGCGAGTGCAGACGTCACCGAATATCGGGGCATGGCGTAGCTGCCACATGACGTACACCATTGGGGACATTCTCAACTCGTGAGCAGATCCCAGCCCGTCATCGCGTTCCAGTAGAGTTGTACCGAGTGTGATGGTATCCAGGTTCAACCCTTCGTGGACGAAGAACGAGGATTCAGGTGCTGGAGGGCAATAAGTGGCGGTATCGTGGACCTTAATGCGGTTCAAAGACGTCGAGTAAATAATGAGAAGGCAGTATGGCGTTCCAGGTAGAATAGTTCAGTGCATAGAGCAGAAGCTGGTGGTGTGAAAGGCTTTTTGAAGAAACGAGATGACTACTAGCAGGGTTGGCGCTGAATAAATCAAACCATAATTTCATGTGATTGAATTAATTATTTTGTTATGTGACAGCTGAAGTTTTTTTTCCATTGTGTTGATTTTTTTTAGATTTTTCCCTTTACAAGGCATTGCGTATCAACAGGATGCTTCAATAGGCTATCATTTTTTATGTAGATGCTTGAATATGCTTCATTATTGATGCCTCGAGAAAATTGATTCAACAAATTATGTGAGCAACGAGAAATGCTTGAATTTGGCAAAGCTAATTGTTACTATTTATTCTTTATGCGTCATTACTCGTCATTCAGCAAGTCATTGGATCATTGGGGTGATGGGATCAGAGATCAGAAAATCAAACCTCATAAGTTGTAATGTAATAAATGTATTATTTATTGGCTAAATGTGATATTTCTAAAAATTGCCAAAAATCAACGAATGAATTTTTTGAAAACTCTTCATAGAATTGAGGTCCGGGGTCTATGCTTTCTAGCTGCACCAAGTTCATTGATGTGGGATGAAATACTATGGAAGAGTTGCAGGTTGTAAAAGAAAAAATCCCAATGAAGTCAGTCATATTGAATAATTCCAAAGTTTTGATGAACTCAATGCGGCTTTACTCAACTAGTTGGCTGCTATCGATTAGTGTGCTCTACATCGAAATCGGCTGGCCAGTTTGCAAAATCTATTTATTTGACATAGTGAATAAATTTGTGGAAATTCCCCCCCAAATAATTTATGCGCTAGGTTGATTCATTCAAAAATTATGTACACAAGGTTGATTCATTTTTTCTCCTTTCCACTAATCTGAGTTCTGTCCGGTATCTCAAATACTTTGTGACAAACTTGAAATTTCGGAACAAGAACAACGGCAACAATAACAAAATCTAGTTTATTTTCAGGTTCCTTATTGTGTGAAATAGTCATATTACTATGATTACTTCACTTATAATTGCTATCAGAGTAGTGTAAAAATTAAATCATAGAAAAAACAGGGAAATTGAGAGTTGAATTTTTATACATTTCTTTGATTGGAAGAGATAAAAAAATCACCAACCCTGACTACTGGTAGGAATATGTGAAGATCGTTCCTTCTGCGCTGATGATTTTTGCAGAGGTGAATGGAGCTCAGATTAATCGTAGGTTGATAGAATAGTGGTGGTGAGGCTGGTCAATATGCGGGTGTTGAGTGAGGAGAGTGGAGGAATGTCTGATCACCTGCAGGTGGAATAAAGATCGTGAGGGGAGCAGTTGTGGAAGGGGGTCAAATGAGATAATGTGGTTTCGCATGTGTGTATTGCACGCAGCGAGCAGAGCTGAAAAGTTCCAGCAGCCATTGAAGGCGAGTGTATTGAACGCTATGAGCAGCGCTGAAAAGTTCCATCTGTTTATGAAAGAGTGTATTGAACGCTGTGAGCAGAGCTGAAAAATTCCATCAGTCATTGAAGGAGAGTGTATTGAACGCTATGAGCTGAGCTAAAAAATTCCAGCAGTCATTGAAGTAGGAATGTGATATCGTGAGAGGCAAAGGCCTGCAGGGAGAATGGTGAGGAATAATTCGAGAGGTCCAGAGACGCTGTGTTGAGATGTGCGAGAAATATGGGCTGAGGCGGGTGTACGAGAAAGAGTTGCGAGTGGAGAGACGACGAGGTTGAATGGCGGTGGCACAGCAGTGAAGAGGTTTCTGAAGTATGGTTGCTAACTAGGCATGTGGTGGTAACCCGTGATATGTAGAGAAAGAAGTGAAAAGAGGGTATGCGTTAGGTTAGGTAAGGAAAGTGAATGGGAACGCTACGTAAGCCTAAAGAGCCAATGGTTTTGCGAGGTTTTTGAGGATAACGAGATGTTTTGGAAAAGTGATGAATGCGAAAGACCTTTACTGGACTGTTATGATTGGCGGCTGGTTATATATGAAAAGATTGCTTATTCGGAGTGTTGGTGATTGATGAGCAAATTTGAACGGCCGGCATTTGTGTTGTGGCGTGCGCTACCGCGGTAGAGATTCCAGAGGCGATAAAAGGTCAGAAAAAATCGTTGCGTTTTGGACGGCGTTGCGACCGAATACCTCTGGAGTGGAGTATCGGCTGTCGAATGATTGGTGAGGTTACTGAATGTGTAATGTCGGATGTGTCGCTGATGAGTATTGTAGTACTTGCATTATACCGCTGTGAGAGAACTAACGAGATGACAAAATTAAGGCGGCTATTCGAGAAGCTTCAGTTCCTGTTTGGTGGGTGTGTTGCACGGCAGTGCTAATCGAACGGTTCTGAGGCTGGGGCGAAATGAGTGGTAGAGGCTATGCTGATCAAATCTTGGCAGAGACAAGTTCGGGAAAAGAATCTTTCAACTGAAGATATGCGTTCCGAGCCTTAGGCACTGGAAGAAGCCGTTGTTGAAGAGGGTGTTCAGTATTTATGGAGGGAGTGGAAATATGTAAGGAGAGGTCATGTTTCTTTATAAGCATAGCTGGAGTAACGCTGAAAGACCGGATAACCAACGACGTGGTTCGGATCAGAACAAGGATATTAAAGTAGTAGGAGGACAGATTGGATTCGCGTGTTCTGAGATGGTTCGGGCACATGGAGAGGATGGACGAAAATGGATTGGTTGAAAGGATGATTAATGCGAAGGCGATTGGTCGCAGGCCTAGAGGTAGACCGAAGTATAGGTGAGTGGATGGATGCTGGGAAGGAGACATGAATGTGGAGGTGGCGAGAGAGCGTGCAATGAACAGGCGTGAGTAGAGAATGGTTGTGAATGGTTGATCTTGACGCTGCTCTCATGTGCTTTCCCGCCCTTGGCATCCCGTTGTCGGGATGGGGGGGGGGGCCGAACATTATGACGCGTCGGGGGTAAACCAGTGGAAACTGTCGGGCCCTGCTGCTGACAACGAATCCTCGGACTGCACTCGTGACCCAGAGTGTATGTTGCGGGGTTACCGTCCGGACATTTAAGCACAAAACGATCAAGTTGTGAGAGTGTAAGCGTATGAGGGTGTGAGGTGCGCCTTGCCGTCGGCCACCCCATTTTTTGGGGGATGGGGCCTAGTGTCTATCTGTACGTGTCTAATGGTCTTGCATGCAAATTCAAGGCATTTGCAGACGATTACAAGTTGTACCTAGGATACTCGCGGAAGAACACTGATCATGCTGTTTGCGAGGTCTTGGAATCTTGGATTGAATCCTGATGAGTTTTTTGTGCTGTGCTTTTATTGAGGTCGCATTGATTTTGATGCCTTGGTTCCCGTTAACCAGTACTTCTTGCATTGAAGCTTGTCTGTGGATGTCAGTGTCGATAAAAGCCTCAGATTCCACCATCAGATTCGTGTGGTGGCTGCAGAGGCTGGTTATTGACCAACTGTTAATTGAGATCAACTGTCTGCAGGCCCCTGAGTTTATGCTGCCCTTATATGTTGCACATCTTCGTCCTATCATTGAGCATGCATCCTGCGTTTGGAACACCTGATATTGTAGGACTGCAGGCTGCTGAAGTCTGTCCAGAGAAGATGGACCAGAAATATTGATGATCTTCCGGATGTGGACTAAGGTAGTCGTTTGAGTAGACTGGATTTGTTTTCCTCTAAGGGTCGGCTGCTGATGGCAGACCTGATTAAATACTGGAAAATTTTGCATGATAATTTAGAGGATTTGCTCAATATGTTTCCATTGGCTGAGAGAGTTTGGCACTAGGGGTCACTTGCTGAAGCTGGTGGTTACTCCTCGCTCTTCTGATGCCCGCAGTAGGTCCTTCAGTGTGAGATGTGTAAGATCTATGGAATGGCTTGCCTGCTGATGTTGTGCAGTTGCCTGAAATCACCTGCTATAAGCTAGCTCTTGCTGAGCTGATGTATGGTGATGAATTTTTAGATTTTGACTCAGCAGATTAAGTTTTATTTGTATGTGATAACGAATGCGTAAATATATTTCAATGTTTGTGTTGTGACTAGCAAGATCACTGTATGATCAATTGCCTGGAGCACAGATCTCCGGATTTTTCCGTATCATTGCTCTGTCTGGCTTACGCGGTTCTGGAGTGCTGTGGTATTTGTGCCTCATGTCTTGCCCTGCACTCGGGCTTCCCTGCAGTGCTGGGCGGTCTTGTTGCCACCAAAGTGAAAAACTAAATCTCAATCCGTCCTGTAGTTAAAACCTACATTTTTACAGATGAAGTGGGGCTCGCCGTCATTTCGACGAAAGACGAACCTGCTGCTGCACCCAATGGCAATGATTAATTAAGGCTGCGATTGGCCAAGGGCCCAATCGTCTCTGACATATTCATCACGTGAGTCCAGTGACAGATGTTTTCTTGTAATTTGAGGGTGAATATTTTTCTTCATCCTGATGATTTGAATTACCGATTGATCCACAGTGAAACCAACTTCACGGCGGCTTATTCTAAGTATCTGACATTCAATCTTTCGTGCACTTTGATTCCTTCTAACGCATCCACGGCACTAATACCATGCCATTTTTTGTAGATCTGTTTGGCAACAGCAGCCGGTCGTGTCTCCATCTGTGATGCAACAGCAGCCGGTCGTGTCTCCATCTGTGAGGCAACAGCTGCGGGTCGTGTCTCCATCTGTGATTCAACAGCAGCCGGTCGTGTCTACATCTGTGATGCAAAAGCAGCCGGCCGTGTCTCCATCTGTGATGCAAAAGCAGCGGGTCGTGTCTCCATCTGTGATGCAACAGCTGCGGGTCGTGTCTCCATCAGTGACGCAACAGCTGCGGGTCGTGTCTCCATCAGTGACGCAACAGCTGCAGGTCGTGTCTCCATCAGTGACGCAACAGCTGCGGGTCGTGTCTCCATCTGTGATGCAACAGCAGCCGGCCGTGTCTCCATCTGTGATGCAACAGCAGCCGGCCGTGTCTCCATCTGTGAGGCAACAGCAGCCGGTCGTGTCTCCATCTGTGAGGCAACAGCAGCTTGTCGTGTCTCCATCTGTGATGCAACAGCTGCGGG
>SDVV010025413.1:0-12426 GCA_016164225.1 Gammarus roeselii | reverse complement strand
AATATATATATATATATATATATATATATATATACATATCTATGTATACATTTGTGTGTATAAATATATAATTTACGGTCTGTACTCCTCCGTAGCTAAGAACCGAAGTTTGTTCAACTTTGCCGATATAATCTAGGAACACGTGGGCCTTCGCGACCCATTGAACAGAATTGGTGCTATGAACGCCCCTGATGGAGTGGTTTTGATGCCAATGCTGTTTATATGGGGCCCGAAGCCCCCCCCCCCATCCAAGCCCCTCAGAGGTTTCACTTGGCTCTCCTCTTCAGCTTTTTTCTTAGCCACTGGAAGAACCGTGGCCTCTACTTCTTCTTGGGTCCCGGTGCCGGAGTAGGTCCATCAAGCAGTACCTGGCCCAGGTACTATCGGAACTCTTCCCCCAAGTCACCTTGAATGGGGACTCAGAATAATCGCAGGAGGAGAGGCATTTTGAGATAAAGTTCGATAGTGCGAAGTTTAAGAATCGATTGAGGGTGACTAAATTTGCCAGCAGATCTGCAACAAATTTTTGTTGGTCTATCATGTTAGATTGATTGACATGTGTTTGATGAAAAAAATCATCGACAATCAAACAAACAAAATATTTTCAAATAAAAAATATATTAATAATGATTTTTTAAAGAAAAATTACGAAAATATGCATCAAATTTAATTTTTTTGGATTCGGTGGGTAACTGAAACAAAAATTTGCGTGATAGTTCAAGTAAATGGATAGCTTCTACGCAGCTGTTTAATTTTTAATTGAATTGGGAGCAGCATATTGTATTGTGTATATATGGTCCACATCTATCCAAAGCATCAGCCTTAGTTTCAGATTTATTTGTACTATTTCTTCTAGCTCCAACGAAATTTTCAACGTTTGCAAAACTCTTTTGGTGATTAGGGCTACGCTCGTCCCTATGATGATCACATCGACAGCGTATGGGGAGAATTCTCTAATCAAATTCTATGTTTCATCCCGGACGTCTTTTATTTAGTTTTAATTTACTGAACCTGGCCTTACCTAACCTGATTTAAAACATGCAAATTCAGCCTTACACTACCTAACGCACTATATTTTGAACGGGGTTTATTTTCTGAGCACCGCAGTGAAATAGGGAAATATACCCAGTAAATCCTACTGATTGTAGTAACTCGCGGTGACTGTGCCGAACTTTGGTGTTAAGCTAAACTATGTCTAGCTCTATAGGTAGCGATCAATATCAAAGACAATAAACCTACGCTGATGAAGTTAATTGTCTCTGATATTCAGTTCGCAATTACAATGTTGTGATATTTTGAAGGCCCTCAACAGTTGAACAGTAAAATCCAACAGCAAACAAACCGCTATCTTTTATATTCCTATGAGGGAATTGATTGCTAATCTTGGTAAAATGCAGTTTATATAATTTGGATATAACCTTTGACTTTCTTTAAATAAAATAAAGTCATACAAAATTGCAAGAACTCAAAATGATGCGAGCCTACAACATTCCTATGCTAAAGTATTGGAATAATGGCTTGTTGAAGTGGTCTTGTTGATGAGTGATGCCATGCATGGTGTTGACTTTCGATTCTCACATGATGGCTTGGTGTGTTGAACGTGATTGTATAATGTGAAACAGATGAGTTGTAGCGTTTGCAAGTTGCCAGTCTTGAGAATTGCTTCAGCAATAGTAATGGATCAAGCAATAATGAACCTACATTTCTATGTGATAGAGGAGACAAGGGGACACTATTCAGTTTTCAAAGTGTACATTTTTTGTCTAGTTTATCTGATGAATATTATAGGTAATATTGCAGGGTCCAGTATGTGAATCTTTAGCATTGAATATTGTCCATTTAAGTGTATTAGTAGGTAAATTGGTATGGTATTGAAATCTACCATCTAGTTCCTGACATTCCAATTGCTCTAATATAACTTGTATTGGGTCAGATACCAAACTAGAAAACTTGGCAAAAAGTTGTGCACAGGAACTTTTCCCAACATTTCAATCGCACAGGAATGTTGGGAAAAGTAGGATTCCTCAACATCAAATGCACTACAGAGGATTTCTTAAATTTTAGTAGAGTGTTTATATGGTTGGTGAAACATTAAAATTGCAAACATAGATATCCTGTGCGTACAGACTCATGTTTGTGAATGAAAGAGCACAAAACCAAGTCATGAGCATGTGGGTTTCTCACCTTAATTGCCTCAAGACCACCCCACACCCCAGCAACCAGTTTGCACAATTCGGCGGGCAGCGCACGCGAACATTGATAAGAAATTTTTGATGCGCACGTGAAATCTTGAGATGGAGCGCACGTGAAGACACCTTTCCAGAATATCGCACGCCAAAACAGTACATCGCACGTAAACAAATCTTCCAACAGTTTATTCTGCTATAATTTTATGCACGCATTTCCCTCCAAAGCATATCAATTCAAGCTGACACACAAAAAATTCCAAACCACTGCACATCACTATCATTGAAGAACTAGTAGCTAATTTCTTTGTCCGGACAGGCCGGATCGACGATCGTCAGCTGTTGATTAGAGAAACGAACTAAGACCAGTATCTCATATTTTGGCGGCAGAACAAGAATTTAGCGATTCACAAAACAACGTGTAATATTAGTCGTGATAAAGTGCATCAGTCTCTAGTATGGATGCAACAATAGCTCAACTGCAATATTAAATTACTCCATGCATGATTTGAACATCAATTTAACATTGGTAACTGCATTTTAACAATAGATGAAAACGAACAACGACGTCACACACGTTTGGTAAACAACTTTGCTGCACCATTGAAGGAACATACAGCAGAGTGGAAATGCAAAATTACGCATTACCGTCGTCGGTCGCGTGGTCGGGAGATATGTAAATGATGTTGTTAGTGATGGCAATTTTAAATAAGAACTGCCAATGATTGTTAATTATAATTTTCAACTACCATATGCAAGAGTATCATCTAGATGTTACATTCTGTTTTGTAGGACGCCTGGTTAGTGAAAGACGTTTGCGTCTATGTGCGGTCATCTCAAACTCGACACACATGTAATTCTGCTGGCAGTTACGCGGCGGTTGCACCTCCAGCTCTCCGCTGTGTATATATTTGCCAGTATCAAGTTGAAATAGCGCACGTAACTCAACAAATATACTCTGCGAGCTCACGCGAAGGTCTAGATGTGCCAATCTTAGCTTCTGAGGCGCACGGCTGGTTAGGTTCTTAATATTCAGCAATGAAAACGCACGTAATGTTCTAACCCCGTGCCCAATTGTGCAATCTGGCCCAACAAGGCCAGAGTGCAGAGCATGGCAGGAGGCACAAATGCCACAGCACGCCAGACTGCAAAGACCGGCAAAACAATGGAGCGGAAAAAAACTGGAAATTTGTGCTTCAGGCAACTGATCATACAGCAGTTATGTTGGTCACTATATAAAACATACACCAGATGGCACAATTTGGCAGGCAGCGCACGCAGACATTAATAAGAAATATGTGAAGCGCACGTGAAATCTTGAGATGAAGCGCATGTGAAGGCACCTTTCAAAATATTGCACTCGGAGACAGTACATCGCACGTAAACAACTTTTCAAAAATATTTGTTGTGCTAAAATTTCATGCACGCATTTTCCTCCATAGCATATTAATTCGAACTGACACTGAGATTCCTAACCACTGCGCATAATCATCATTGAAGAACTACTAATCTCTGTGAATGAACAGTCCGGATTGTCATTGGTTACTGAGAGAAACGAACAAAAACCATTATCGCATTATTTTGGCGGGAGAATAATAAATTTACGATTCACAATACAACGGGCAATATCAGTCAAGTCAAAGAGCATCAGCGTTTGGTATGAATGCAACAATAGCTAAACTGTAATATTGAATTACGCCCTACATGGTTTGAACGACAATTTAACATTACTGCATTTTGAATATAGATGGAAACAAATACCGACGTCATACAAGTTATGTAAACAAATTTGCTGCAACATTCATGGAAAAGACAGCAGAGTGGAAGTACAAAATTAAGCATTGTTAGTAATGGCAATTTTTAATAAGAACTGACGGGTATTGATCATTATAATTTATAACAACCATAAGAAAGTGTATCATCTAAATGTTACATTCTGTTTTGTATGACGCCTGGTCGGTGAAAGGCGCTTACGTCTATGTGCATTCATCTCAAACTCTACACACATGTAATTCTGCAGTCTATTTTGCGACGCTCGCACCTCTAGATACTCTGTTCTGTATATATTTGTCAGTGTCTCTGACAATGGTGCACATAACTCGGCAAACATACTGCTGCAAGCGCACGCAAAGGTCTAGATATGCCAATCTCAGCTTTTGAGGTGCACTGCTGGTTCGGTTCTTAAAATTCGGCGATGAAAATGCACGTAATGTTCTCAACCTCGTGCTCAATTGTGCAATGAGGAAACGCCAGCTTCAGCCCATGACCTTTAGTACCAACTGTCGTAGCCAAAGAAAACATAGTTAGCAAATCCGCTGAGTTTCCATGCAAAATTTTCCAATATTTGATCAGGTCTGCCTTATAGAAGCGAATCCTTGATGGAAAACAAATCCAGGCTCCTCAAACGATCACCATAGTCCATGCCAGAAAGTCCATCAATATTTTTAGTCCATCTCCTCTGGACAGACTCCAGCAGCCTGCAGTCCCCACAATATCCAGTGTTCCAAACGCAGGATGCATACTCAATAAGGGGACGAATATGCAAAACGTAGAGGGACAGCATAAAGTCCCGTCGCCTGCAAACAGTTGATCTCAACGAACAGTTGGCCAACCCACCAGCCTTTGCAGCCACCACACAAATATGATGGTGGAATCGGAGACTGGTATCTACATTGAGGCTCAAGTCTCTGTGTTTAGGAACAAACTTCAACACTCTGCCTTGCAGGACGTACTGGTTAGCTTGAACTAGAGCATCCAAATCAATACGACCTCTTAAAAACCGCAGCACAACACACTTATCTGGATTCAGTCCAAGGTTCCATGACCGTGCAACAGAGTCAACTGCATCCAACCCATTTCGAAGTGATTGGACACCTTGAGCGGCAGACTCAGTGTCCTTGCGCAAGTATCTCAAGTACTACTTGTAGTCATCAGCAAATGCACTAGAGATATGATAAATATAAATCAGGAACAACAGTGGCCCAAGGACAGAACCCTGAGGCACACCACTCCTCACAGCAACAGGGCTGCTCACGCTGCCATTCACACTTGGAGGATTGCTTGATTGATGTTACAAGTAAACATATCATGCTAGTGATGAAGTGGAATGAACCCCATCTCCAGACAGGTCCTGTATGTCAGGATGGTAATCATCAGGATGGTAATCAGCTGTATGTCAGGATGGTAATCACTAATCATGGTATGATATGGAATCAAAGAATGGAAAGAAAGAGACAAAACAGGATGCAGAAGAGTGTAAAGAAACTGGTTGAGAGAGGAGAAGCTACAGTGGCAGAGGCTGATATGGCATGGAGGGAGTACATAGAGCAGATAAATATGGTGAAAGTCATGATGAGTGAGGCTAGAGCAAAAGACGAGAAAGTGGAAGATCTGCAGTATAAGGGAGAAGAGGGTGGGAGAGGCAGGTACAGATTTCTAAGAAGAGATAGTAGTGACCAAATGACTGAGATTGATGAGTTGGTGGTGCATGGAGTCATTTGGAAAGATTCAAATGAAATGAAGAATAGTATTACTGAGTTCTGGGAGGACATTGGTGTGGAAGATACAAATGAAATGAAGAGCGCTATTACTGAGTTCTGGGAGGACATTGGTGGCATGAATGATGAGGCAAATGGAGTGCATGAAACGCCTTGCATGTTGATTGAAAGGAAATATATGAGAAAAAAAATGAGGAGATGAGTCATGGAGAGATTGAAAGGTTTCTTAAAAAACTGAAAGATAGGAAGGCTGCTGAACCAGATGAAATCCCATATGAACTGTTTAAGAAAGGAGCTAGAAATCTGATTGAGGAGTTGCATGAACTAGCTATTCCAGAAAATATGTAATGAAGAGAAAGGGCCAAAAAAGTGGAATGAATGCAAAGTGATTCCATCAACAAGGGAGAACACAAAAGTAAAAAGAGCTGATAAATTACCAACCTATTTCTTTGGCAGACACAGTGGGTGAGATATTCTGTGGTGTCTTAAATGAGAGCATGAAAGAAATGATAAAGTGCATGGCACTATGGGAGAAGAGCAAAAGGGGTTTTGGAAAGACAGGAGAGAAGAGGCCAACATGTCTGTGGTCATTGAAATGATTGAATGAATGAAAAAGGATACATGGCCTTCCTGAATATTGAGAAAGCATACAATAGAGTGAATAGGACCATCCTGTGTGGCATACTGACTAGGATAGGGATGAGTGAGGAAATAGTATCATTAGGAGCATGCTGCATGTTTGAAAGCACATGGGCAGTATACAAACTCAGAGAGCTAGAGACTGGATGGGTAAGAAGCATAAGAGTGAGACATGTATTTATTGTCATTACTGTTTGGATTATTTACAGAAGAACTGGCAGAGAGAATCAAGAGGGTTGGCTTGGGTATACGTGTTGGAAATGAACACCTAAGCGGGTTGCTATGTGCAGATGATATTGTCATTATCAGTGAGAGTAAAGATAAGCTACAGAGAATGCTGGATGTTGTGAGTGGAGATGGAAGAGACTCTCAGGTTTGTTTCAGTGGTGAGAAGAGCCAGGTATTGTAGTAAACAGAGGAGAGGGAGATGAGACAAAATGGCAACGGATGGGGAGATGTTGAAATTGGGTGCACAACAATATAAGTTCTATGGTTGTTGGATGACTGGGAATCTGTGCAAGAAGGCTAAGACAGAAAGAACATTTAGAACACAACAGTGCAGTAGGTTTCCAAACTGTATGTCAGCCTGACATTTGCTCTTTTTCTTTGTTATTATATAACTTTAGGAGAATTTTTTGTGGTATTATTTCAAAAAGAGTGTCTATATTAGTATTCATATAGTAAAAGTTAGGTTAGGTTAGTTTGGGTCAAGGTAGGCTTTAATAAATTCCTCATTTCTGATTTTGGCTTTGGGTAGCTATCTTTTTAGGGTAAAACCATGGCTGCCATTGGTTTGGTACATTTGCTGTTACAGCACCTCCTTGGCACATGAGATTGACATTGTGTTTAGAACCATCTTCCAAAAGTGGTGGGTAGACAAGGTTTTGTGGCACGTTTCAGAGCTAACAGGTAAGAATGCTTGAGAGGATTATGGAAGAGCATGGCTCTACCTGGTATTATGTATGAAATAGATGTCATGAGATAGACTGAGACTGAGCTGTCAAAACTGGGTGTGACAAAATAAGGTTGGACAAATGGCTCGTGGAGCTAACAAATGGGTTAGCATGGAAGCAATCAGAGGTGAGAGGGGATGAAGTCTGTTTGGGGAACCAGTGACAAAATCAGTGCTGGCATACAAAATGAGACTTGATAGATTGAGTAAGACAAGGTGGCCAAAGAAGGTGGGCAAGTAGAACAGTAGGCAGAGCAAGTGGGAAAAAGACTGTAAGCAGAGAGCCAGAAATTGTGGGTACCAATACTAAGACTGCAAGTTGTAGAAGCACATGGGGATGTTTGGAAAATGGTGAATGAATGTGGTGAAAGACCAGAATGAAGTGAGGAGAAATTAAAGAAAAAGGTTGACACCTAAGTGAGGGGCTGGAAAAATGGCATGCTGGAATGAATGGAAAATCAACGCTTAAATGGTATGAAAAGAAGCCTAAACCAAGGAATGAAAAATGGTATGATGGTAGCAGAGGGGGCCAGCTGTTGTTCAAAGTTTGGACTCAATCTCTAGAGGTAAATGCACAAATGTAAAGGTGGGCAGACTATGGCACTAGAGTATGCATGCAATGTGAGTCAGAAGTAGAATCTAAGATGAAACAGTAGAATAATTGGTACTGGTATGCCCAAATTATGCAGAGGAGAGAGCTGAGATGATGAATGTGGTGCACGGAGAAACTGATCCAATTGAGCGAAATGAACTTATGCAAGAGGAGGACCATGGGATGTGCTTTCTCCTGGGACAGTGGAAAAAGAAGAAACAATGTGTGACAGAGGGAGCCAAAGTGTTCCTGGAGAAGGCATGGACCAAAAGGGTGAGGAATAGGGTGCTGGAGGTCCAGCCAGCAATCCCTGCAGAGGTAAGTTCCTAAGTACCTGATAAGTACCCCACAACCCCAGCCTCTTGCCACAGCTTCAACGCCAGGGCAGGTTAGGACAAGGAACCAAACCTACAGGGCACATGGAGAAAGCAGGACAGCACAGGAGGCAAGCAAGGCATGTGCCAGTCACAAAGTGCTGACACCAGACACATGGAATGACAGGTGAATTGATGCAACTGGAAGTGTGCATGCCAGTTCCAAGAAGGAAAACATATAAAAGTAACTAATACCTTCATAAAGCTACATACAAATATAACAAACATACAACATATATTTCCACAAATGCACTAAGCTAAACATGATGAAGAAGCAATCTAAAAGGAGACAACTGTACATAATCAGTCACCAAAGAAGACAATAAAAAGATGAAATAGGAAGACTTCAGTCTTGATAAACAAAGAGAATGTGTGTAATTGTCAATAAAAGACCACTTTTAAAACAAAACAGTGTGTTGGAGAATGAACAACTTCAGCCTGTAAGGAATTCCACAAGGCTATTTGTCTACAATTGAAGAAACGCTTTCCCACATCGCAACTCACATTGTGAAGGATGAAGTTTAAATCCATGCCCCCGGGTATGAGTATCAGGAGCAGCAGTAAACATTCCCGAAAGTCCACATCAACCCTGTTTCCAGTACAATCATCAGCAAATGCTTTGTAATATTTTATAAAATCAGATCTTACCAGCCTCCCATAAATTTAAGACGAATTTAATCTAGACTGGCAACTTGCATAAGACAAATCTGCAAGTCCATCAACCTTCTTAGTCCAACAACACTGAACAGACTCCCAATTCCAAACACAGGAGCAATAGTCTAGTACAGGGCGGATATGAGACACGAGAAAAGAGACACCATGAAATCAGAGCTCCTATTAACAGTGGACCTCAGTAAGTTGTTAGCCAGACCCAAAACTTTTTGTACCACAGCATGAATATGGTCATGAAACTTTAACTTGGTATCAACAATAACACCAAGGTCTCTATGAGACTCTACAAATGACAAAAGATTACCACCCATACTGTACCAAGCCACACCACCCAGCTTCAACCAGTCAAAGTTTCCCCCCAAAAAATGCAACAACACACATTTGCTGGCATTTAATTTCAGGTTCCAAGATGAGGCCACTTCATGGATTTGATTTAAACCCCCCTGCAGAGAAAAAACACCCTGACTAATGTCACCCAAACTTCCCCTAGAGAACTGCATGTACAACTTATAATCATCAGCAAAGGCCTTCACCTTACATGACACAGACGAGGAAATATAGTTGACATAAATTAGGAACAATACCGGGCCAAGTACTAAACCTTGTAGCTTACCACTGTCAATGGCCCTGGGACCACTAACTGCTCCCCACAAACAACTCTCATTTCCCTGGCAGTTAGGGAACTTGATATCCAAATCAGTAGCTGAGTAGAAACGCACAGACACTGCAACCTATGCAACAACACAGTGGAACACAACATCGAATGCTTTAGAGAAGTCAAGAAGAACCACGTCCACAACAAGACCCTGATCTACCCACTGGGACACATCTCCATAAGTAAGTAGGAGCTGGTCCTCAGTTAGCATCCAAATATGATGTCAAATGAGGAGCTATTATAGGCTCCATTGACTTTCAGCACGCTGAGGTTAAATTCACAGGGCAATAATTTAGAGGGTCATATCAAGATTTGGTTATGTACAGAGGTACAACTCTAGATAATTTCCACAAATGTGGTAGAACCCTTCTTCAAGGACAAATTAAAAATTAGGCAAAGTGGATAGGCCAATTTAGAGGAGCAAGACTTTAACAGCAAAGGATGAAGATCATCTGGTCCCATGCTTGAGTTCCCATCAAGTTGAGAGAGGACTGACAGCACATCCCCAGGTCTGACCCCAATGTCCTCCATAACACCATCACTCATCTGGTTGGGAGCTGGAGATGAGGGATCCAGACAAACACACACAGATGAAAAACTGGAGGCAAATACTTCATTTATCAAATAGGGATCATTTACCACATCACCATTGATCATTTTCAGAGGACCCACAGAAGGAGAACCTGTCTTCTTCATTTGTATATATGAGTGAAATAATTTGGGTTTAGATTTTATTTGGTCAACAAGAGACTGCTCATATTGGGAGCAGCTCCAGGTGGCATAGTTCCGGCATCTAACATTCAACTGATTAAACTCCGCCAGTGCATCAGCTGTGAGCAAGTGATTCCGTCCAAAAAATCCTCTCACAAGCTTCAACTCCCTCCATGCTTCCAACTTCCTCCTCAACAACCAGGCTGGTGCAGATGCTGACCAAGATTGGCAAGGTCTACCCAAATGAAGGGGCACATATCTATCCACCCGTGTACAAAGGATTGCTCGCAAATATGAAAAACACTCATCAACAGTCAGAGAGTCTTACTTCTGTTTGCTGTAAGGTGCTGGAGAGGGTTATTGTGTCCCAGTTGGTGTCTTTTCTGGAAGATTCTGGCATTTTGTCCGGGTCAATTTGGTTTCAGGGTGGGAAGGAGTACTGAAGACCAACTTTTGCTCACTTATGGTGAGGTTGCTGATTGGGTAGATGAAGGAATGATTGTTGATGTGGTCTTTCTGGATTTCTTTGAAGCGTTTTGATGTGATATTGTGACTTTGTTTGTGTTGCTTACAGTTGTGTGCAGCTGTTGACTGTCTTCATTGTTTTGTTTTCTTTGGACCTATTGAGCGCATTCTGACCAGCGTCCTGCTGCAGTGCTTGTACCGTGCTGTTCATTTTGATTGCTGGTGCGCTGAGGTGTACTGCCTCCCATGCCTGCTTGCTCTGTTGGTAGGGCTGTTGGGAGCTGCAAAGGTGAGTCAAATTCAAAGTCCCAATCAACCTCTCTGAGAGCAGATCTAATTAGATTGTACTCTCTTCTATGCCAGAGGAAAGTTGAGACATTTCAGGTTGTAATGAAGACATTTCAGAAGTAAAAATATACTGAAATGCCAAAGGGCAATGAACACTGTGTGTGAATGGAGGCAAAACAGATACATCACCCACTCTATCTGTCTCAGTTGATAAAACCAAATCCAGAATATTTCCTGAAATCAAAGTAGGATCATTCACTCATTGGGTAATACCTATTGAATTAAAACATTCCAGGAACTCATGGTCAGTAAAAGTAACAAAATAATTTAAAACAGTTTGATTCCATTTAATTGATGGAAGGTGAAAATCACCATTATGAGAACCTATCTGCTGTCACAAAAGTCTATCATCAAATTAATTAACCTATAATTTTCCACTGCATCGTACAATGAACAACAATAAACCCACCAAATAGAAGACATCCACATCAGTCCAATGGATAAGGGCCACATTTGGCAGTGGAGTGTCAACTGTCAGGTACTTCAGTGATTTAACAATGTAAATACATACACCATGCTTACGTAACCATCAGTATTGCCTCGGACAACATCATAGCCAGAGATGCTAACAAAAAAATGCAATGCTAGGCAGAAGCCATGACTGCATTGCAAGTAACATGAAGCTTTAAACTGTTCATATGAGTAGAGAGGAAATAAATTTTTTTGATCAGAGAGTTCAAATTTATAAAGCTAAAATTTAATATGAAAAAATAAAATAATCCTACAGGTACTTTAGGTTAGAATTCCTGGAAGGGAACTCCAAATGTTTAAATACTGAGATTTCTTGCCCCCCCCTTCCTCTCCAAACCACTTTACCTCTCCCACTAGAAGGACCAGAGGCAGGCCTGATAACCGTAAGCTGTTTCATGCTTATTTGAGAAATAAAAAGATTGGTCGTCCAGCTGTGGGTCCTCTCCGCTTGCCGACGGGTGAGATAGTGCAGGATCCTGGTAGGATGTGCAAAGTCTTTGCTGCTTCTTTTTCAGGAGTCTTTGTTAGTGCAGCTCCAACCCACCCAGCCCCTTTCCAGTTCTTTGCGGGGAGTTTGGCAGATGTTGACTTTCCTAGGTTGGAGGTCCAGCGTGTCCTTTCCACTCTTGATACCGGTTCCAGTGTAGGTCCAGATGGCCTACATCCACATCTGCTAAGGAGCTGTGCTGTTGAGCTCTCCCTCCCTCTTTGTTTGATTTTTCAAAAGTCATTGAGGACGGGAATGGTCCCTGAAGCCTGGAGCAGATCGTTGGTTGTACCAATATTCAAGGCCAAGTCCCACACTGATCCTCTGAATTACAGGCCTGTGAGCTTGACATCAGTTTGCTGTAAATCAATGGAGAG
>SDVV010025412.1:0-12427 GCA_016164225.1 Gammarus roeselii | reverse complement strand
CTGAGATGGTTCGGGCACATGGAGAGGATGGATGAAGGGAGATTGGTGAAAAGGGTGATGAATGCGGAGGCGAGTGGTCGCAGGCCTAGAGGTAGACAGAAGTTTGGGTGGATGGATGGTCTGAAGCAGGCGTTGGGAAGAAGAGACATGAATGTGGAGGTGGCGAGAGAGCGTGCAATGAACAGGCGTGAGTGGAGAATTGTTGTGAGTGGTTGATTTTGACGCTGCTCTGATGTGCTTTCCCGCCCTTGGCATCCCGCTGTCGGGATGGTCGTGGGTGGGGGGGGGGGTCGGCCATTATGACGCGGCGGGGGTAAACCAGTGAAAACTGTCGGGCCCTGCTGCTGATGACGGTTCCTCGGTGCATTCGGGACCCAGAGTGTAAGTTGAGGGGCTACCGGCCGGAACCTTTAGCACAAAAGGGCTAAGTTGTGTGAGTGTGAGCGTGTGAGGTGCGCCTTGCCGTCGGCCACCCCCCTTTTCTGAGGGATGCGGCCTAGTGTCTGTATCTGTTTATCTCTGTCATATGCTTTTTCAACGTTGAAAGATATGGAAACAACATGTTCTCTTAGGACGAAGGCCTGTCTTATGTCTGATTCTAGTCGTACGAGGTAGTCCGTTGTGGTGTGGCGCTTACGGCCACCGCACTTGATGTTGTTAAGGCCAGCATGAATTTCAAGGTATTCGACTAGACGTGAGTTTATGATCCTTTCCATAGTCTTACATAGGACGCTAGTTAGGGCAATGGGACGATAGTTATGCGGGTCGCTGTAAAATTTCCGGGTTTTAGGCATCGGAATAATTACGGATTCCCACCATTGATTGGTACATTTGGTCGAGTGGTTAGCGTGTCTGACTGCAGTGTCAGCCTCTGGTGCTGCATGTCGCGAGTTCGAGCCTCGGCATGGACACGGCAGTCTTGTGGCGGGGAGATTGGGCGCCTCCACCATCTGTGTCAGCCTAACTTAGCCACCCTCCTAACTAGGGGGAACCGGCTGTATGTCAATACATACCATTGATTGGGAAAAAATGAAATTGAATACAACGTATTGAACACATTTAGTAGTTGCTGGAGAGCGTTGTCAGGAAGGTGTTTGATCATATTGATGTGCACTCGATCCGGCCCGGGTGAGGTTTCACGAGTGTGGTCGATAGCATATTGTAGTTCATGGAGGGAGAAAGGTTTGTTGTGGAATTCTTCATTCGCGGAAGTGAAGTCGATGTGCTCACTTCCTCTTAAGATCTTTTCCCGTTGGATAGAAGCCGTATAATTTGTTGATTACGATATTTGGCTGGAAGTTTGAGCTAATTAGTCCGCGATGTCCGCGTATAAAGAATAGACAATGTCTCCGTCCGACAGTATGTGGATAAGTCGCTCGGTTCTCGCTTCTTCTCCACGTCAAGTTTGCGGAACACGGCAGTTTCCCTTTTCCATGCTACTCGGTTCCTGGGAGAATGTGCGCGGCGGAAGGCCCCGTACATCCTGTCACGCTGGTCCTTTGCTTCTTGTACCTCCGGGCACCACCAAGGTTTTGGGAAAAAGGTTGAGGGTAAATATTGGGGAATGCATGCGGTAGCTGCACTTTGGAATTTTCCGTACTGATGTATGATAAGGTCGTGCTTTGAAATATTTTCGGGAAGGCCCTCCACATCGTTCCATGCGACATGTTTTGAGTATTCCTTCCAGCTGGGTTTCCGGTAGTTGAATTGAAGTTCATGTGCGTCGGGATTGTTTGGTCGGTTAGTAAGGATCGATATGATCACTAGGTTGTGATCACTGTCATGCGCTGAAGGCAGGATTCCTTAAACGAGTTGGGGAGCTAAAGTGGGGGGAACAGATTGATAAATCGATGGCGGTTTCACTTTCGAGGGTGATCCGTGTGGGTTGTCCGTCGTTGAGAAGGACCAGGTTGTGAGTGTCTATGGTGTTGGCCATTATCACTCCTCTGGGATCTGTTCTCACGCATCCCCACACTTCGTGGTAGCTGTTGAAGTCTCCAAGGAGGAGTACGGGATGATGCAGTTGGTTAAGCAGATCGGTCATTAGTGCCTCCGTGAGGTCGTGGTTTCGTGACAAGTAGATAGATACAACCGTAATATGTCTTGAGATACATATCTTCACTGCTACAGCTTGGAGTTCTGTTCTCAGAGGGAGGAGGTGATGAGGTATGCTTTGATGGATCATAAGTGCCACTCCGCCGTGTGCAGTCACATTATTGTGACCCTCGCGACGGTGTATGACATATTGAGGGATAGAGAAGGTGGCTGTATCCCGGAGTTTGATCTCCTGGAGGCCTAACACCAAAGGTGTATGGGTGGAGATCAGCGATAATAATAAATCTTTCTTGCCTCTAAGTCCCTGGCAATTCCACTGATGTATTGTGTTGTTGTTCATTTCGGATTCGTTTCACGCCCAGGTTTTGATGGTCTGGAGCGATAGTGTGGTTTGTACGAACTTTCGTGGTGTTCTTGTCTATGAGGCGCAGGTGTCCTAGATCGAGAGCGTTCGCATGATCTCCTAGACTCACTGCGTTCTTGGCTGCGAGTGCCTTTGTAAGAGGAGGAGGAGGACGAGGGAGTACGATCTCTGTGTTTGTTTCTTGAGCGAGCGCGTTTCTCTTCTATGGAGGGTTTTTTGAACATTATGATGGGCTGAGTAGTAGTCATTGGGATATTTGAGTAGAGTGCGATGCATGGTAGAACAGTGGTTTGGGGTATCAGTTCTTCATTGAAGATTTTCAAGGCGTCCTCGCGCAGGCGATGGTCGTGCTGCTCATTTTTTTGCTTCGTGACGAAAGGGTGTCGCGTATCCCGCGGTCGTCGTCGGAGGTATCTTCGTCTCTTGGCCTTTTGATTTTCGGGTTCTTGGACCTCTCCTCGTAGACGACCGAGGCAGCATCCATCGCAGTGCTTTCCTGGGCCTCGGTTGATTTATTGCTTGGGGCGCCCGCCTCTATTACAAGGGCGGTCGCTGGGCTGGTTGTGGTGTTGTTAGTGCTGGAGAGGGATTTTGGGGTCATGGTAGTAGTTGGTGTTAACTGAACGCGAGTATTGTCTGATGCGGAAGACTTAGTTGTGGATTTAACTGCTTTGGCGTAATTTAAATTACAGCAGTTTGGGGTTTCGTCGTAAAATATTTGGATAGCTTGTTTTCGTGTGACTCTGCGGTCATTTTGTATGATTGTCATCGTTTTTTGGTTCATCTGCTTTGGGCAGTCGCGGTCGCCTGCCTCATGGAGGCATGAGCAGTGGTAGCATTTAGGTTGGCGGGTGTTGCATTCCTTTCGGTCATGCTCGCCGGCGCACTTCTTACAGCGTTGGGGTATGTATGGCTTGCAGTATTTGATGACGTGGACGTATTCCAGGCATTTTTTGCACATTGCAGGCCATGTCGCCACTGGGTAAGTTTTTGTTTCTCCCTGTTCGCCCAGGATTTCTATGAATTCCGGTGTGTCACGTCCTGGGAAAGTGATTTGATACGCGGTGGTGTGTATGTTTCGTGGTTTAATCCATTTCGCTAGGGAAACGTTGATGATTTCATAATCTTTTGCTTAACCTGCTGCAAAAGCCCTTTGGTCAGTTTTGGGAGTGTAGTTGGAAGTGTATATAATTCGTCTTGTAGCATCGAAGAACGGATGTATTTCGACAGTTACTTTGTGTTCGTCTATTTTGTTAATCCTCTGTATAGCAGTACTTTGCTCGATATTTACGACGTGGGCCAGATACTTCTTTCCCTGTCGGTTCATGTTCATCGGTCTGCCTCCCAGCTGATTGGAGAGCGAGTTCATCATGGTGAATGGGTGCATTGGGGGAGAAACTTTTTTTTGCACCGCCATCTACAAGAGTTATGAGGAAGTGGGTAGGGAATGATGCTGATCTCTCCTGGGTGGGAGGGTCAGCCAGGGGGGAGCGAATCGCGGCCGCAGCTTCTCGTCGCCCGACTTTGTGTTCAGTTTGGTATTGCAGTATCTCTCTCTCAGTCTTGTCCTGGGGGCAGTCTTTGTGTCCCGTAGGGTGGCCGTTTACCTAGCAGTAAAAGCAGTGAGGTTCTTCGGATGAGCACGACAAGGGATCGTCTCGCTTATCGTGGTCGTCCTGGGAGCAGGGTGAGCATCTTTTTCTACCGTTACAATTTTGACTCGCGAGTCCGTATTTCTGGCATTTATAGCATCGCATCGGACGTCTTTCGAAGGGTGTAACCTTGGTTTTGGCATCAAAGAAAGGTATGTCTATGTAGTTGGGTGGGGTATGGCAATTGAATTTAAGCAGAAGGGCCATGGTATTGCTTCTTCTCGATTTGATTTTTGGTGCGATTTTTGCTTCAAATATATATTCCTCGTATTGGATGAGTTCCGTGATGAATTCGTCGGCTTCATCAATCGGGAGACCCTCGATGTAAATCAGGCCTGAACTCATGGAAAAAGTTGGGTGTGGTATGATTTTGCAAGGTTTTTCGCATATTCTGTTTTTGGAGAGTATGGTGTCACTTAGAAGTTCTGTGTCTACTTTAATGGTGGAGCTATCGTCACCGCTGGCGGTGATGTTGAGAATTGGACGGCCAGTCATGGAGCCCAGTTCTTCTCGTAGTTCATATGGGCAAATATATGGTCTGTCATCGACATCGAATGTCATTTTCAAGTGTTCGGGGAATTTAGGGCCGTTCTTGAATGGGTTGTGGTCATCAAATCATGTGTATTGTCTTATCTTCGTGTTTTTTGGTGTTCGGGCGTTACGAGTTTCGGCTTGGGGAAGAGCGATGTTATCGGAAAGGGCAGAGGCGGAAACACACGAACAGGTCACGGGTTCCCTGGCCTCTCATCCTCATCAGCTCATCCAGTCGGATTTTCATAGTTGCACAAAGGTTCTCGGATTTAGTGAGACGTTCGCCGACTTCTCTGGAGGGCGCCGAGCTGTCCTCAGTCTCCAAGGTAGGGAAGGCCTATCATTTTGCATATCTTGCCCAGGGTATTCTGCTTTCCAGTTATATTCGCATCCAGCTTCGAGACGCGTTCATTTGTGTCGTCGATTACGACCGGATTCAGGTCTCTTGTCGATTAGGAACTTCTGAGGGGTTCGTCTTTCTTTCTGGCTGACTGGTTTGAGTGCGACGCTCTGGAAGGGTCGCCAGCCCCTTTTCGATAGGGCATGGTCTTGCCCATTGTTTGATTCCCGGCTTCTACCCGGGGTTCTGGGTAATGAAGGCGGGGCCTTCTTTATATTTATTTCTATTGTATATACGAATATATACACTAACTTGACCTAAAATGAAACTTAATTCTATATTTTTTCCTATTTATTTTCCAACGTTTTTTTTTACAATTTCAATTGGTTTCAATTCTAAATTCACAAACCCCGGTGTCAGTGGGGGGCTCACCTCTTTGTGCACCAAGGGGGGGGGGGGGGGGGGGGGAAGCTACAAACTGAAATGAGGGACGGTGGAGGGATCTTCTAACTCAAAACGTATTTACACAAAGGGACAATTGAATATTGGTGGATAACGAGGACACCGCGTTATCCACCATGGGATACCCCCAGGGGGTATCATTTAGAGGTGCCTTATTGCTCTCACTCTAAAGAGATGATAGTCGATCTCTTTAATCGAATTGAAAAATTTAACCTTTACAAGACGATATTCGGTCTCGGGGCGATATTCGGCTTAGAGCGGTGACCGGCTCTTATATAGATACAGCAAAAAAATAATCTTCTATACCCTGGAAACTTGCAAACTTCGGAGCTTAGACACGTAGAACAGTATGAGATGTTAATTACAAACTCAGTTAGTTGTCCGTCATTGGTTACGACACTACTTCTGCGCAAAGCTATTTATTTGTTTCTTTCTATCTTCATCACACCTGACTTGTAATGATCCTCTTCTTAGCGGGTTTCCAGATAATGCCTCGGTCTGCAGTACAATTGTTTACAAGTTTCCTCAATTCAAACCTAACGCGCTCCAGCGGTTACAACTTAAATCAAGTCCCATACAGAGTGAGATTCGTAAAACTTTAACTATTTAGACTCAAGGAAATTGTGATCCATCGAATAAATGAAAAATTTCAGACTATAAGCTCAGATAAAATGATGAGGGTGAAAATTTATGAACGCAAAACAAGAAAATTGTTCTGGAAAGAAAGTAAGTGAAATTTTTGTCAGCTTTGTTCATGCACGAGATTTGTTCAGCGATCACAACCAAGATGAAAAATGGCATCACGGGATATCACAGAAAATTCCAAGTTTAAATCAAAATGCAAAAATATGAAAACACTTCAACAGCAAAGTACTGCAATGGGACGGATAGAGTGCGACTAATAATAGCAACAATAGTGGGCTGTCCAATACCCGAGGTTGTGTTCAACCGGTGCAAACATTAGACCTACAGAATTCAGGGAGATGGTTCCACCATTTAAATATACATAACATGTCAAATAATACTACGGTTAAACAGAACACAGATAAAAACAGGAAGGTGCCATGTTCGTACAAACTCACGTCAAACACAATGTCACGACATAATATTTAGAAATAATAGGAGACTTCAAAGGGCTCAACTACTGCCCATAACAGATACTCACCGCAGGTAAAACAAGCACGCGGGCACCACAAACCGATTAGATTAGAGTGCCAAGGTTTTCTAGTGCACTGGACCAACAAACCGACCTCGAAGCTAGAACGATACAATTGTCTAAATTGCAAGAACAATCTTGGCTAAATTCAGTCAACCAACGTTCAGTTCTGTTTATTAAGGTTTCCAATTGTTTATTATAAGCGAATCCTCAATGACAAATCACAACTCTCAATGGAAGGAAACCCTTAGGTTGTAAAACATTTTTCCAGCTCAACACCGCCTTCTTGACATCAAGTCAAACCCATTCCTAAGTCGAACCTATTCTCAGTGGAATGAAACCGCATATGTTGTGCTTTTTATTTCCAGCTCAACATCGTTTGGTGGAAGCTCAAGTTGTTCCCATTCTCAAGCTGTCAGCCTTGCGTCATCTGATGTGCCTGCTTCCAGCAATGCTTTTGCGAAGTTTACTTAGATTGTCCTGAGCAGATTTTAAGTCAGGTTTCAGCTTGAGAGTGTGTTTGTACGTAGCCTCCGCATCCTCGTACTTCTTCCACCTGCTCAACAAAAAAATTTTCAGCTACACGGCAGGAGATTAGAGTCTTGCGAAGGAAGCCCCTTACGTGTCATAAGAGACGATTAATATGAAAGCCCCATGTCGTGGGATTTTGATCCTACTACCGTAATCTCTGCGTGTCATAGAAGGCGACTAATAGGGACCGAGAGGCAAGATATCCCATCCTCTGTAAACCCCTCCCTAACAGACGGCAAGACGAGCGAGGTAGAAGAGGCTCGAGCCTCTCCAAACCCTATTGCTAGGGTCGCTGAATGAGCGTGTTATAGTACAAATGAAGCAAAGAGGAGAGAGATTGGCGAGATTATTGTGAGGAAGACGTCTGATGTGTTGGCGCTGAGTAAAACGAGGCTGAAATGTAAAAGCGATTGTGAGTTTGTTGTAGTAAGTGGAAGAAAGACAGACGTGGAGGAAGGTTAGGCACGAGAAGATGTGACATTGATATTGAGTGACAATGATTTAGACCCATATTAACAATATGTTAGGGCTTTACGATTTCTCAATCCTATATTGTTTTCATATTTTCTGCATAATTCATGTCGTCCATCCACATCTTTGTCATCGTACAATAATGTTGACTACTCATTACAATATGTTAGCACATTTTGATGTCCCAACCCCATGTTCTCAGGACTCTTTTTTACTTTTTTTCCACACCCACGTATTTTGTTATTTATCCACCCCAAGTATTTCTTATTTTTCACCCCTGCGTGTCACTATTTTTTCCAACGCTATGTAGTCGGAATTATTTTGTCAAAATATACATCTTCTATAAGTGCACAGATGATACTATTGTAAATAATATTTCGCTCCATGTAATCCTAACCGGTGGCCCCTAGAGATGAGCTGTGACGAATTCCAATTGAACTCTCGTTTTCATTAATTCAAGTAGCGTAGTTGATAATGAAGTTTCATGTCTTATGTTTAACATGAGAACCCATTGCCAGACGATGGAAATAAATGATCTAATAATAATAATTATGTGAGAAGTACATTGCAAAGGGAAAGGATGTGTTCTGGGCCTTCATGGATCTGGAAAAGGCATACGACAGGATTGACAGAGAAGCGCTGTGGAGGGTGTAGCATTTTTATGGAATGGGCGGAAAGCTGTTCAAAGCGGTGCAGAGTTTTTATGTTGGCAGCCGAGCATTTGTCAGAGTGGGAAGTGAGTTGAGTGATTGATTCACAGTGGAACTGGGTCTGAGACGAGGCTGCGTGATGTCTCCATGGCTGTTCAATCTCTATATGGATGGAGTGGTCAGGGAGGTGAACGCGAGTGTGCTGGGTCGTGGCTTGGAACTGTTGGAAGCGAATGGGCAGAGTTGACAGTTGAGCCAGTTGCTGTTTGCGGATAATACGGCGCTGGTGACGGATTCAGAGAAGCTATGTAGGCTAGTGTCTGAGTTTGGTAGAGTGTGTGAGAGGAGGAAGCTTCGAGTGAACGTGGGTAAAAGTAAAGTAATGAGATGCTCGAGGACTGCCGATGCGAGCAGAATTAGTGTCCTCCTAAATGGAGAGTTGTTGGAAGAAGTTTGGTGTTTTAAGTATCTGGGCTCCCATGTGAAGAAGGCTGAACTAGTGGAAACTGAGGTGAAGTCGCGAGTGAAGGAGGGGTGTACAGTGTTGGGTGCACTGAAGAGCGTAATGAGCTGCAGGAAGTTGGGGGTGGAAGCAAAGAGAGAGCTGTGTGAGGGTGTCGTTGTGCCAACTGTGCTGTACGGAGCTGACACTTGGGGGGTGAGAGCAGAGGAGAGAAGAAGGTTGGATGTATTCGGGATGAAATGTTTGAGGAGCATGGCTAGAGGGTCGCTGAGAGACAGGTTCATTAACGACGTGGTTCGAATCAGAACGGGGATGGTGAAGAAGTTAGAGAACCGAGTTGATTCACGTGTTCTGATATGGTTCGGGCTCACGGTGAGGATGGATGAAGGGAGATTGGTGAAAAGGATGTTGAAGGCAGAGGCGAGTGGACGTAGGCCTAGAGGGAGACCGAAGTTTGGGTAGGTGTTAGTGTGAAGCAGGCGTTAGGAAGGAGAGACCTGAGTGTGGAGGTAGCGAGAGAGCGTGCACAGGATATGCGTGAGTGGAGAATGATTGTGAACGGATGAGTTTCTACGCATTCCTGATGTGCTTTGTCGCCCTAGGCACATCGTTGATAGACAGTATGGTGGAGGGCGGTCATCATGACGCGGCAGGGGTAAACCAGTCACACTGTCGGGCCCTGCTGCCGACACTGATCTCAAACCGCACTCATGACCCGGAGTGGGTGTTGCGGGGTTCCCTGCCGGACCCTTTACGCAAAAGAGCTAAGGTGTGTGAGTGCATGAGAGTGTGAGGAGCACCTTGCCGTCGGCCCCTCCATTGCTGGGGGATGCGGCCTAGTGTCTGTATATCTGTATCTATATCCGTAGGAATGTCGATGCGAGCAGAATTAGTGTCCTCCTAATTGTGAGTTATTAGAGGAAATTCAGTGTTTTGAATACCTGAACTCCCATCTGGAGAAAACTTAATTAGTGGAAACAGAGGTGAAATCGCGAGTGAAGGAAGGGTGTTAAGAGTTTGGTGCACAGCAGATTGTTATGAGCTTTAGGACGTTGGGGAAAGAGAGGGCTGTATAAGGGGCTAGTTGTTCTAACTGTGCTCTTAAGAGCTGAAACTTGGGGCGGAAGCAGAAGAGAGAAGAAGGTTGACTATTTTCGACCTGAAATGTTTGAGGCATGAGTGAAGTGACACTGAAAGACAAGATCAATAACGATGTTGATTAAATTAGACGAGCCGCGGTGAAGAAGTTAGAGGACAGAGTAGATTTACGTCTTCTTAGATGGTCTTGGCACATGGTGAGGATGGATAATGGAAGATTGGACAAAAGGGTGATGAAGGCGAAAGCGTGGAGGAAGAGAGAGAGCGTGAAATGATAGACCGAGTGGAGAATGGTTGTGAATGGATGAGTAATGATGCTTCCCGATGTGACTTCCCGTCCTTGGCGCCTCACTAAGAAACGGGATAGCCGCAGGGGTAAACCACTAACACTATCGAGCCCTGCTGCTAACAATGACCTCGGACCGCACTTCTGACTTAGAGAGCGTGCAGCGGGTCTCCCGGCCGGACCCTTTAGCGCAAAAGAGCTAAGTTGTTTGCATGTGTGTGTATGAGAGGAGCGTGAGGTACGGCTTGCCGTCGGCCAACCCCTTTCCTGGGGGATTCGGCCGAGTGTCTTTGTTTGCTTAATTAAGCCTCATCACGTCGCTATCAATACATTTAACCAGTGGTTCGTAGAACACAACAGGGCAACATTTTCCTAACTATTATCTTTGCATCTATGTTCAATCACTATACTCAGTATAAATATTTTATCGATTGTTCGACTTCAAACGAACCTCAAGGCCTAAAATTATTAACTACCTACCTTACCTTATCAGATATTTATCAGAAGCCTAATGTCTCCTTCTCTTTGTCCTGAAAACCAGTTCGACATATAGTATCATTACCGAGATAAGAAACAACTGACCTGTGGTAAAGCACTCCAAGGTTGGACCAGTAGTTTGCGTTACCAGGATCAAGTCGAGTGGCGTGTAGGAAATGGGTTTCGGACTCGGTGTAGCGATTCAATTTGCCCAGCGTGTTGGCCAAGTTGAAATGCAGCGAAGAGTCGTCTGGAAGGTGTCTGAGAAGGTTTTGAGTAAAGTTAATTTAAGACTTCGAACAAATTAAAATACAATTCACTACACCCTGATATACGCGTACAGATACACACAGTAGGCCGCATCCCCCAGAAAGGGGGTGACCGACGGCAAGGCGCACCTCACACCCTCATACGCTCACACTCACACAACTTGGCCCATTTGCGCTAAAGGGTCCGGCCGGTAACCCCGCAACACACTCTGGGTCACGAGTGCAGTCCGAGGATCCATTGTCAGCAGCAGGGCCCGACAGTTTTCACTGGTTTACCCCCGTCGCATCATAATGGCCGGCCCCCCCTCCGTCCAAAACCATCCCGACAACGGGATGTCTAGGGCGGGAAAGCACATCAGAGCAGCGTCAAAATCAACCCTTCTCCACTCACGCCTGTTCATTGCACGCTCTCTCGCTACTTCCACATTCATGTCTCTCCTTCCTAACACCTGCTTCACACCATCCATCCAGCCAAACTTCGGTCTACCTCTAGGCCTGCGACCACTCGCCTCCGTATTCATCACCCTTTTCACCAATCTCTCTTCATCCATCCTCTCCATGTGCCCGAACCATCTCAGAACACGCGAATCCACTCTGTCCTCCAACTTCTTCACCTTCCCTGTTCTAATTCGAACCACGTCGTTGGTGATCCGGTCTCTCAGCGTTACTTCAGCTATGCTCACACCCCTCAAGTCTCCTCTGCTCAACCTTCTTCTCTCCTCTGCTCACACCCCCCAAGTCACAGCTCCGTAGAGCACAGTTGGGATAGCAACACCCTCATACAGCCCTCTATTTGCTTCCATCCCCAACGTTCTACAGCTCATTACACCCTTCAGTGCACCCAACACTTTACACCCCTCTTTCACTCGCGCCTCCACTTCTGTTTCCACTAGTTCAGTTATCTCCACATGGTAGCCCAGATACTTAAAACACTAAACTTCCTCCAGGAGCTCTCCATTAAGGGTGACACCAATTTTGCTCGCATCGACAGTCCTCGAGCATCTTATTACTTTACTCTTACCCACGTTCACTCGACGCTCCTCCTCTCACACACTCAACCACTAGCCTATATAGCTTCTCCTCTGAACCCGCAACCAGAGCCGTATCATCAGCAAATAGCAACTAACTCAACTGCCAATTCCGCCAATTCGCTTCCAACAGTTCCAAGCCACGACCCGGCACACTCGCGTTCACCTCTCTGACCACTCCATCCATATAGACGTTGAACAGCCAGAAAGACATCACGCAGCCTCGTCTCAGTCCCACTTTTACTGTGAACCCATCACTCGCCTCGCTTCCTACTCTGACACACGCTCGGCTGCCAAAATAGAAACTCTGCACAGCTTTCAACAGATATCCGCCCACTCCATACAAACGCAACACCCTCCACAGCGCTTCCATATCAATCATGTCGTATGCCTTCTCCAGATTCATGAAGACCCAGAACACATCCTTTCCTTTGGCCAGGTACTTCTCACAGACCTGTCATTTGCAAAAATCTGATCGGTACACCCTCTACCGCATCTAAAGCCACACTGTTCCTCTCCAATTGCGCAGTCCGTACAGTCTCTAATCCTGTTGATCAGCACTCTCCCGTACAACTTACCAACCACACATAACAG
>SDVV010025411.1:0-12427 GCA_016164225.1 Gammarus roeselii | reverse complement strand
TATATATGAAGCAGGTAAGTTCATGTTAGGGATTTAGCCGTACGGTTGCAAGACTCGGAGGATCCTTTATCTGTAGCGTTTCGACTTATAGTTTTTAGGTTCACGTGCGTCACCCAACACATCAAAATCGTGTCGCATTGTACTGAACCCATACGGAATTGAAGACACAACACGGCAAGGTTCGCCAGCGTCACCCCGAATGGGTTCATTTTAGCGACCCCTAAAATTACAGGCTCATCTACTCTAATGTTCTGATAAACTCAGAGCGCCGAAGATGTGACGTGACCAGTAAACAATTTAATCATGTCTGAAAGAATTGAAAAACACTTTGCTAGTCAATATAATAATTGAGGTAATAATGAAAAAAATACACGTAATTGTATCAAGTATATCGTGCTAACGGCTTCGTATGTTTTTGTTCTGACTGACTCGTTAAGTAGCGGGTTGTTCTGACTGATCCGTTAAGTAGCGGGTTGTTCTGACTGATCCGTTAAGTAGCGGGTTGTTCTGACTGATCCGTTAAGTAGCGGGTTGTTCTGACTGATTCGTTAAGTAGCGGGTTTTTCTGACTGATCCGTTAAGTAGCGGGTTGTTCTGACTGATTCGTTAAGTAGCGGGTTGTTCTGACTGATCCGTTAAGTAGCGGGTTGTTCTGACTGATTCGTTAAGCAGCGGGATGTTCTGACTGATTCGTTAAGCAGCGGAATGTTCTGACTGAGCCGTTAAGCAGCGGGATGTTCTGACTGAGCCGTTAAGCAGCGGGATGTTCTGACTGAGCCGTTAAGCAGCGGGATGTTCTGACTGAGCCGTTAAGCAGTGGGATGATCTGACAGAGCCGTTAAGCAGCGGAATGTACTGACTGTGCCGTCAAGCAGCGGGATGTTCCGAGTTATCCGTTGAACAGCGGGATATTCTGACTGATCCGTTAAGCAGCGAAATGTTATGACACAGCCGTTAAGCAGCGGGATGTTCCGACTGATCCGTTGAGCAGCGGGATGTCCAGACTGATCCGTTAAACAGCGGGATGTTCAGACTGAGCCGTCAAGCAGCGGAATTAAAACCGATACCTCGCAGTATTTGTGTCGCCTTTCGGACGTGGACATCATCAAGTTCGGGGGAACGTGAGACCTTATGAGACATAAGGTACAATGCTTATGAGACATAAGGTACAATGCTTATGAGACATAAGGTACAATGCTTATGAGACATAAGGTAAAATGCTTATGAGACATAAGGTACAATGCTTATGAGACCTAAGGTACAATGCTTATGAGACATAAGGTACAATGCTTATGAGACATAAGGTACAACGCCTCTGGCAATAGTTTCATTTTGAAGTGAACAGTCTCAAGGAAAAATGTTCGTCAACAAAAATTGCGTCATCTGGAAAGTACCAACTGGTGCACCGATATAACTTTATACAAAAAATGAGCTTCGATCACTTCGCAACAGGACAATATCTCTGCTATTTCGTAACTGCTCTGAGTCAAGTTCGATGCAACGCAGTGCGTTCGGAGGAGTGGCTGCTATTCAGGGCAGTTGTTCGCACTCATCTTCAATGAATCAAAATTTTCAAACTATTTTGGTTCAGTTAACACTCCGCTGTAGATTTACATACGGTATTTAGATTAGTTCAGTTAAAACTCCGCTAGAGTTTTACGTACAGTAGTTAGATTGGTTTAGTTAACACTCCGCTAAAGTCTTACATACAGTAGTTGAATAACTTCAGTTAACACTCCGCTATAGATTTACATACGGTATTTAGATTAGTTCAGTTAACACTCCGCTACAGTTTTACATACAGTAGTTGAATAAGTTCAGTTAACACTCCGCTATAGATTTACATACGGTATTTAGATTAGTTCAGTTAACACTCCGCTAGAGTTTTACATACAGTAGTTGAATAAGTTCAGTTAACACTCCGCTATAGATTTACATACGGTATTTAGATTAGTTCAGTTATCACTCCGCTAGAGTTTTACGACTGACCCTGTTGCACCAGAAATGAGACGTGCATGAAGAGAGTGTCCGGTAGCATCTGAGGTTCCTCTAATTCTTGTAAATCTTGCCGGGCTCCATTTGTGTGTTCAGTTCGGCGTTTGGGAGGTTCCTTAGAGAGGATGAGCCAAAAAACGAGTGTCGACAACAGAGTTGTGAGGGCGACCGCCAGCCACGTTAACTTGTGGAAGCTGGCCACGTAAGTCTTCCACCTGCACGCAGGGAAACAATTGCAGGCTTAGATAACATTCGCTTTCTTAGGCTGCTATCAAGCAGCGACGGAGAAAGATGCTTTCATTAAGGAGCACCAACCTCATGACATGACCGCACCTGTCTAAGATGTCTGCTCAAACTAAATGGAATGGACATTCTATACACAATTTGGTTACAAAAGCGATGGGACATGCGCCATTGGTATAAGGAGCCGGTTAGGATGCACTCTTGATTAAACGAGAATAAACATCAAAGTATGATTTCCAACCGTTCATCTCGGTTCATAATCATTTTTCAGCGTGAGCCATTATTTCGATTACGAGGGTTTCCGCTTAATCAATTAATAGCAGTATACCAACGTGCCTTTGTTGCAAGTGTCTAATAAACCTTTGAACAACCAGACAGGCCCGCTGCTGCGGAAAGATAAGAGACCGAATGCTTGAACTCCCTTTGAAAGCACCGATGTGTCCAGCGTCATGCCCATGACGTGTTCCTGACTGCGGCGGCAATATTAGCCAGCGGCAGTTTCTCCACCGCTTTCTACCACTAATTATTATAACCTGGAATGTAGTCATCTAATTATACTAGGATATTAAACCCTTTTTCGGACTGCAACTCGTGCCGAAGGATTTAAACACGGACTCATCTACGATTGATCAGCATCAACATCAGCCTGTATAAAATGTATGCTATGAAGCCTGATCAGCGCTCGGCCAAGACTGACCCGAATGCATCGCTACCTCCGTAGTAAGTCAACCTCGGCGCACATCGTAACGGACATATTAGGAATAGAACATGCGCGTGACTGCGTATGACCTTGCAAAGTTGAGGGGGAGTATAACAATTACATACTAATTACACTTTCGTGCTGTGTGAGACTGTAGATGGGATTAATTAGTCTTAGACGATCCACAGCTGATTGGTGTAACGTACTATCATAAATTTGCACCTGTCGCGGTGGCTTCGTTAACACAAAAAAAGTCCGTTCGCGTCGTGTTCACTACTCTCTAATTTAGCCACATGCAGAGCGTTCAAGTAACAGTTTAATACAGAAACATGAGAATTGTGCATGTTGTGGATCACGACAACCCTCTTTATGACAAGTAGCTCCTGAGGAATTTTCACCTTCTGGATTTTATTTTACCCCTAGGGTACCTATTCTTCACATTAAAGGAAAAAAAAAAGGTTTAGTTGCCATCAGAAGATGATAACAATGTCCCATTACCTAAACGCAAGCGGTCTCTCACTGAATGTGGCGAGAAAAAAGTATTAATTAATCACCTTAATTCATAATTCCTTTGATTGTTACATTGAAACAACATGAAAACATATTTTATTACACAATTGTATTTTAGTAATTTAGCAAATACAATCTGCTGATGATTTATGCAGTTGCAGTAAGAATTGACAAACATTCACAGGTTACAAGAGAAATGCCAATATTCCTCTGACTGATTTGTAGTAGCCGTACAGTATTATTGACTGACTCGTGCGCGATGGCCGCAAAGTATTGTCCACTTTGATCGTTCATGCGCACGATAAAATTCAAAACCAACGTGGGTGATGTACAGGAGACTCACGCCAATGACCAACTAACGAGGATATGCCACACGTCATTCGCACCAAAAAATAACCAACGTGGGTGATGCACAGGAGACTCACGCCAATGACCAACTAACGAGGATATGCCACACGTCACTCACACCTTTAAATAACCAACGTGGGTAATGCACAGGAGACTCACGCCTTGGACCAGCTAAAAGGGCTGATGTCTACGTGATTCACACCAAGAACGAACTAATGTGGGTGGGTAAATCATTCTGACTCACATCAAGGACAAACTGATGAGGGTGAAGAGGTCCACACCAAATTCATTCCAAAATACTGAAAGATACCAAGAACGAAATCGCCAAACAGTTATTAAACATTTTCACCCAATCTCTTACAAATGGCACTTGGCCGTCTCAATGGAAAGAGGCCAACGTGACTCAATTAAAAAAAAAAGACAAAAAGTCTCACGGTAATTACCGACCAATTAGTCTCACCTCAGTCATCGACAAATTGACGGAAAGTTGGATAGCAGATAACATTACAGAATTATTAGGATCAAACAAGTTGATTGGCGACTCAGCATGGCTCTGGATACTACATTCATGTTTTACGAACCTGCTATTTTTTTCAAGAATATAATTGAAATTCACGACACAAATTCTCCAATCAACATAATTTACCTTGACTTTCAGAGGACCTTCGATGAAGTGATCCAGAAGCGTTTAGTTAGTAAATTGCACAGCATCGGTAATCGAGGCGAGCTTAACAACTGGATAAAATGTTGTCTTACGGATAAACTGTAGTGAGTTGTACTTAACGGAGCTTCCTCCCTTTGAGGTAATGATACAAACGGTGTGCCTCAAGGATCCGTATTAAGTCCAGTTCACTTCTATACTAAATCGATAGAAACGCGCTTTCGAACATAGGCAAGTTTGCAGACTTGAGTGCCAGCAGATTTAATTAGACCTGAACAAGATGGTGGATTGGTCAGAAAAGTCGCACCTGAAATTTAATGTAGACAGATGTAAAATTATGCTCATGACCTCAAGCACGAACGAATATTCCATGTCCGGAAAGAAACCGATTCCTGTCACTTAAGAGAGAGATGTAGGTGTCATCATCAGTAACGATTTAAAAACAGTCAGCAATGTAACGATGCTGCTAAAAACGGCCACAAAATGCTAGGTATGATATCCCGCACTATCGCCTAAAAAAATACGACAACGTATTCTCAAGTTATACAATACATTTGTTAGAACACGCATTTCGAGTATTCCGTTGAATTCTGGTCTCCATATCTTAGAAAATGCATTATTAAATTAGAGAAGCTTCAACCAATGACTACTAAACTTATCCCTTCGCTGCGCAATAAATCGTAGGAAGACAGGCAACGCGAACTCTATTTTAATTCACTAATGCAGCGTCGAGTCAAAGGTGACATGATCGAGGTGTGGAAGATTAGGAAGGGTATAGAAAATGTAGACCGCCCGAGCATCTTCACTCTAGATGCGAGCGGAGTGACAAGGAATAATGGATACAAAATAATTGGGCAGTGTTTCTCACTCGACGTCACGCGCAATTTTCTCACGTATAGAGTTGTCCAAGAATAGGACCAACTTCCAGCGGAGGTTGTGAACAGCAACACAATCTAAACGTTTAAGTCATGTCTCAATAAATTCTTAAAGACTCACCGTTAAATAACTAAACGGTTCCCTTTCCTATATGCTTTAAAAACGGAAATGGTACATGAAGCGCTCATAGACGTTTTTCTTCAGAAATTATAATCTTTCTATCAAAAGGCAACCTAGTTTGCACCAATGGGTCTGTTGTAGGCTTCTTACACTTGTAAACTCTTGTAAACACTTGTAAACACTTGTAAACACTTGTAAACACTTGTAAACACTTGTAAACACTTGTAAACACTTGTAAACACTTGTAAACACTTGTAAACACTTGTAAACACTTGTAAACACTTGTAAACACTTGTAAACACTTGTAAACACTTGTAAACACTTGTAAACACTTGTAAACACTTGTAAACACTTGTAAACACTTGTAAACACTTGTAAACACTTGTAAACACGATCCCATGTCACAGATCAACCAACGGTTATAATGCGCACGTGACTCACACTAAGAACCAACCAACGTGGGTGATTCACATAGACTCACACCAACGACACACCCACGTGAGTTATGCACGCATGCAAGACTCACTAACGACAGCGGTCTTGACGCACACGGGACTCACACCAATGACACACCAACATGAGTTATGCACGCATGCAAGACTCACTAACGACAGCGGTCTTGACGCACACGGGACTCACACCAATGACACACCAACGTGAGTTATGCACGCATGCAAGACTCACTAACGACAGCGGTCTTGACGCACACGGGACTCACACCAATGACACACCAACGTGAGTTATGCACGCATGCAAGACTCACATACGACAGCGGTCTTGACGCACACGAGACTCACACCAATGCCTCCTTGGTGGCGTTGGCTCGGATGTACAGGTTTTTGGAGAAGTAATCGACGCCGACAGAAAAGTCAATGACTTTCCTTCGCCCCCTGGAGATTTCGAGAGTGGCCAGGCCTACGTCGACCTCCTGCGACAAAACAAGCAGGAAAGGGGACAAATTTTTCATTATTTAAATAAATAAACGGTTCAAAAGTTGGGCTCTTCAGGCGTACATAATAATGTTCTTTATATTTCTTTTTGGATACCAAGACAGAAGAAAGGATGCGGAGAGGAGGGGAATGCACACCGGCCAGACTCACGGATGCAGGGCACTGATGCAGGGCACTGATGCAGGACACTGATGCAGGGCACTGATGCAGGGCACTGATGCAGGGCACTGATGCAGGGCACTGATGCAGGGCACTGATGCAGGACACTGATGCAGAGCACTGATGCAGGGCACTGATGCAGGGCACTGATGCAGGGCACTGATGCAGGACACTGATGCAGGACACTGATGCAGAGCACTGATGCAGGGCACTGATGCAGGGCACTGATGCAGGGCACAGATGCAGGGCACTGATGCAAGGCACTGATGCAGGGCACTGATGCAGAGCACTGATGCAGGGCACTGATGCAGGGCACTGATGCAGGGCACTGATGCAGGGCACTGATGCAGGGCACTGATGCAGGGCACTGATGCAGGGCAGTTCTGATAGAGCTATCACCATCACGGCTCAAGAGGGACTGCAGCTCCTTCAATCATTACGCAAATTGGCCCTGTTAAGATGATCTTTCAAGGCAGTCGTGGCTTCATTCCTGTTGTAAATAAATTAATGTTGTTCCTGCAATGCCCGTCTGAAGAGGAACGATCAATTCCACATTGGCTACTCTTCAAGCCAGCGATGAAAGGGAAAAGCCCAGATGAGTAAAGCAATATTATTGACCGTCAAAAAGTAAATGCTTTCTACAAATCGTACGAAAGTTTCGTAGCTATCGATTGAAAGCTTATATTCATGAAATTTGTTTAGTTTCATTCATACTGAACAATGCAACAAATTTACCGACGGGATTTTCTATATTGTCTTATTCTGAAAATAAAAGGGAGAAACTATCCATATAGCAGCGATCTCATATTGTTCAGCTCTATTTTGGACACAACGGTTCCCTTGTATGAACACTAATGTGAACTAAGGGTTTTAAAAATGATTTATGTGAACAGAAATGTTCATTTACCTCGCTCAATTCGACTCATTGTCGCTAAATCTAAAAATCTTGGCACCGTGCAGGAAAGATAGCATCCTGGTCGGTCTCGGACAGGAAGAAACATAGACAACATCGAATCTGTTCGGCAAGAGCCCGCTCGTGTATTGCTGTTGAAGGGCAACATCAATGTAATGTAACCTTCGAGTTAGTTCAACTCAAACTTCTGATTTTTGGCTCCGACTGGTGTCAATGAATTTGTGTAAAGTTGATTTAATGAGTTTTATTGACATTTAAAATTAGGAACATTTCCATAAAAAATCCTGTATAAATATCTGGCCAGTTTTCTGAAAGACGAATATTTAACATGAAACAGTTCCATTTTATAAATTGTTGAAATTAATCGCCTCCATTGTTGAACTCTGGCAGTAGCTCTTCAACGCAACAGTGCTTTGCTTGCGGATCTACTTCGGGATGAATTGAGAACAATGTATCTTTTTGCGAGCTATTCAAGTCCAATTAAATCTTATTTATTTATAGAGTCTATTTGTTGTTAAGTACACTTGTACTGTGGAAATGAGGTGGGAATAAAAATAATTGCTCTATCCTACCTGCCTGTGCAGCATCCCCACGATGCCACTGTAGTTGTCAGCTGCACCAATACCGAACACCGGCATCTCCTCGCGAGGCTCCAAAATGACATACCTGAATTAGAGGGTCAGGGATTAACTACATGCCAATGCCGGCTCAGAGATGGCCTCAGGGACCAACATAGACTTGGATTCGTTCAGTATTATTCAGTGTATCTTGTTGCTGAAGACCTGATGTGTTTCGCATTGCATTAATTTTGATGGTGGGTTCCTAGGTGATGACGCATTGACAGTGCTTCATAAGTGATTTCAAAATTTTTTAGAATTGGTTCTAAAGCCACTGTGCCCAGGGATGACTGTGGAGTATAGTTTATATTGTGAAGTACAAAATAATACTTGTCAATAATGGCATTTCCATTCTCAGAATGAACAACTTACCAAGAGTTGTCTTGGTATATGAACAAATTAATTTAATTTCATGATTACCTTTTCACAATCTGCTTATTTAATATCGCAAAAGCTAACTTATTGATAAACTGCATTCGTATTTCATGCTGCTACATCATTTAAATGAAGTGGTGGCGGATTAGTGTGTAATATTCATTGCAAAACTTCATCCCAGTCGTCACTTACGTGAAGTTGAGTTTCCTGGCGAGAGCATCGATGAGCTCCACGAGGAACCCTGTACCGCCTTGCTGGTCGCCCACGAGCCGACTACTCCAGGAAAGGGAAGAGAGCGGGTGGGGTGGTTAGATCTAGACTTGGAAAACTTCCTTTTGTCGAAATTGAAAATCGGCTGACGAGCGTTAAAAGAATTGAAGAGTTCAGAGAAGATTCGATTGTAAGAACGAAATAAGAAGTTCCTTAGGTAAGTAGGGTAGCGTGGATACCGTTTTACAACAAACGGATCAGAGTAAGAAAGTGAAAGGAAAAGCACGCATCCATCAAATTATTGTGAGCCAGATATGTTGAATAATTTCATATGTCAAGCATAAAAAATATGCTCTTAAAGCCAGAAATGCCGAGTTCTAGTACTGCTCCCGATGTAGCGAGCACGACGCCCCAACATTCAGAACCAACATAGGAGCAAAGTTCATTGATTTTAACACCTACATTGACAAATATAAGAGCTACATCAAGGTTTCAAACGAAATCCCGGAAGCTGGGACTATTTTAGAGACCGAAACACTTATTTCACTCTTAAGTGATTCCGGCTTAAAGTAGCCTTCGCTGACTGTGCGTATTCTTAAAATGAGGGAATACACGGACAGAAGGGACTTGCCAGTGATGCCCTCGTGGGAGTTTACCGATTAATCCACAGCTACCACTGCCAGACAAAACTCAGTTGATCGATTGAATGTAACAGTCAATGTGACGTTTGACGATTTTAACCTACGAGGAGGAGTTCTGGCTTAATCCAATAATATATGGAGGAAATATAGCATCGTATTATAATACTCATGCAAAAATACAACTTTTACTACAGAAACAGATTCAAAGTGATCAATCTTTGGCTTGTGGAGCTTACTGCCTCTACTTTGCGTATTATCTATGTCAAAATGTACCAGTAAAAAAATTATCGAGCGGTTCTCCAACAGCGAACGACGTAGAAATGATAACAAGGTTGAAAAAATCATCATGAACGTGTCCGAAAATCAACATTCTTGCAAGAAGAATATGTGTGGGGTTTTAACTTCAAATACTGCATGTACATGATTATGTAACTGTTAGATTTTTTATTGATAAAATTATCTTATAAATGCATGTTATCATTATCCCTACAAACTCAGAGGACAAGCATTGTAATTGCTTATATGCAACATGACATGCAAGGAATTGCAATACAGTATGCCTAGCATTGAAATGCGAATACCAAAGGTAAATTATAAGTAAATATCTATGTAATTTTTTTATTTATGGAACCTATTAACACATATAACCTATACCCTATGAAAATCCGAAAGCTGTCCGTCCGTCCATCCCCCTTCGCACCGCCCACCTGCCGCTCCCCTCCCTGCCACCCACCCAAATGACTCAGAGTCGAAGATCCGATCTATAACCCGTCGAGTCAATAGGCTTAAAAGCTAATTGAACACTCAAAGCGTTGCCACGTTGCACAGCAAGTGGCAGCCTCTGCTTAAGCCAAAACGTTTCGCGAGGGTCTCTGGAGGCGGCAAACGCTCGTCGACCGATGTCGCGGATCAGGAGGCTGCTGTACTTGCCGATAACGCCGGTCGACTCTATAGCTAAGGGCTCGAAAAGGTAACGGTCACGAAGAGATTGGTACTTATGCCTTTTTTTTCTGCAGCATTGTCAGCCCTGCCAGCCTTCGTAGAAGTGCGAGGCAAGTGATTTGTCGCAAATGTGTCTACGCAGGTACAATCCCAACAAAGGTTTTTCCCTCTAGAGAAGGGAACGACTGCAACGCCGTCAGGTCGCTTGCCGTCACCTCGATCGATACCGGGCCCACGGATCGTACCAAGGCCAACTTTACGTATAGCTCGTTCAATTTTGTCATTCAGAGCCAAATGTCTGGGGTGTCGACCTCCGCTATAGAGGCAGGAGATCGCATGAGTGCCCGATTCATCCATACGCTGGCTAGCCACAGCGGCAGAGCTGCGGATAACACACCGGTACACCGACTCTGAGCGCAAGAGCAATGCGATGCAAGTCAGGGTCCAGTAAAACACCAATCGGTGCGGCAGGAATTACTTCTAACCAAGAACCGCTAACGGGACAGGAAGCCGCCAGGAGACGGAGTTTAGTTCTAGGATCTTTCGCCTCGAGTAAGAGACCTTCCAATGTTATCCTTACTCCTTCACTGTCTCAAAACTTCTGGATGGCGCAACAGTCGCCCTCTGGTGGGATCACTTCCTCACCATGCCTCGCCTTCCATGCCAACACTGCTTCCGGAAGTTCATTTGACTGCGCCAAAACGTTAACATTTGACTGAACGGCTTCAACTAACGGACCGACCGAGTGCGCAGATGCAGATGAGATAAAGCTGGGCAGGGCGATATCCTGTGCCTTGCCAAGCCGCCAGAACTGACTAGGAGAGTGGCTTGCTTCCACGAGAAATCTGAAAATGAAATGTTAGTAATTGTTGAGACAGCATCTCGAACTGATTCGTCGAGTCTGGCTAGATTATTTTCATGCAGGTATGTGGGAGCAGAGCGCGAAAGATACCGGAGTCTGGGAATGGCGAAGCAATTTTTCAGCAGGGTGAGAGTTTGGCGTGGCTCAATTACGCTCAGTCGAGAAGCTATCAATTCAAGGTCATCAATTTTGCCTTCAGGCGCATCTGGAATGGCATGGACTGAGATTGGTGCGCCAAGAATGGTGATACATTCGGCAGACACAATTTTGATATCAGGGATTACAACGCAGAAAAGTATCTGTGATTTCCCTGGAGGCAAAGTCCGAATTGTTAACATGGATCAACTTGCACTTTTGCCCGTTTATGTCTAAGCCCATTTGGTTTACCTTTTCTTGTAAGTCGCGGGAGTCCGTTAAAACTGTATCCGGCTCCCCACCGAGCGTCGCATCATCCAAGTACAAATGTTCAACTCTGAAACGGCACAACGCGCAACTTGATCAACGCCAAGGAAAAAGAGGGCGGGCCCCTCTGTAGGATACCAGTTGCAGAAAAGATTGTTTCGTCACCAAAAAACAGCTAACAATTTTCAGATTATGCTTGCCATCGGCTATAGGGCTGGCCGCGCAACGTGGCAACACTTGGAGTGTGCAGTTAGCTCGTAAGCCCATCAACTCGGGGAGTTATAGATCGGGCCTGTTAAGGTAGAGAGGGTAGGCCGTGACTCCAGCAGGGCTGGAGGCGGCAGTCGAATGGTTGGATGCCATAACCTCTGGCGAGCGTTGGGGCCAAAACGTCTCCGTATCTTTGGGGACCTTAGGAAGTAAATTGTGGAGGCATCTTCCCGGGGCCATCGGGCCCTTCCCTTTTATTTCCACGATTGGGGGAGCTGAGCGTTGTACATGCAACTCAACAATGAGGTGCTAACCGCGCTTTGTGTTCAACCTCCCTGCATTAAGATTGTTCGTTTCCAAGCACGAATATACATACACTTCTGAGGAACTTTTATATATTGATTGAAGAGTTTGCCCTGAGTGCTGTGTATGCATGAGGGTCACATTGAATGGGTCCAAATTTTTCGCTGCTTGTAATGTAATAAAATTATTATTATAAAAACAATTGGTCACTATGGATTGATCTCTAAGGTATTTTTTGATGTAATTTCAACGGTCAAAACTTTAAAAGTTGCAACAAGTACTATCGGTTACAAAGATAGACCTTTTTGTCAATTTTGTGTTATATTTAAACTTTATTTAAATCAAATTGTATGAAGTTAGGTATATTTTTATGGTTGTATGTTTATACAT
>SDVV010025410.1:0-12427 GCA_016164225.1 Gammarus roeselii | reverse complement strand
GAGCAAAATTAGTGTCACCCTAAATGGAGAGCTTTTGGAGGAAGTTCAGTGTTTCAAGTATCTGGGCTCCCATGTGGAGAAAACTGAACTAGTGGAAATTGAAGTGAAGGCGCGAGTGAAGGAGGGATGTAAAGTGTTGGGTGCACTAAAGAGTAATGAGATGTAGGACGTTGGGGATGGAAGCAAAAAGAGGGCTGTATGAGGGTGTTGTTGTCCCAACTGTACTCTACGGAGCTGAGGCTTGGGGGGTGAGAGCAGAGGAGAAAAGAAGGTTGAATGTTTTCGAGATGAAGTGTTTGAGGAGCATGGCTGGAGTAACGCTGAGAGACCGGATTACCAACGACGTGGTTCGAATCAGAACAGGGATGGTAAAAAAGTTGGAAAACAGAGTGGATTCGCGTTTACTGAAATGGTTCTGGCACATGGAGAGGATGGATGAAGGGAGATTGGTGAAAAGGGTGATGAATGCGGAGGCGAGTGGTCGCAGGCCTAGAGGTAGACCGAAGTTTGGGTGGATGGATGGTCTGAAGCAGGCGTTGGGAAGGAGAGACATGAATGTGCAGGTGGCGAGAGAGCCTGCAATGAACAGGCGTGTGTGGAGAATGTTTGTGAATGGTTGATTTTGACGCTGCTCTGATGTGTTTTCCCGCCCTTGGCATCCTGCTGTCGGGATGGTCGTGAGTTGGGGGGGGGGCCCGGTCATTATGACGCGGCGGGAGTAAACCAGTGAAAACTGTCGGGCCCTGCTGCTGACGACGGTTCCTCGGACTGCACTCGTGACCCTGAGTGTGAGTTGAGGGGCTACCGGCCGGACCCTTCAGCACTAAAGGGCTAAGTTGTGTGAGCGTATGAGTGTGTGAGGTGCGCCTTGCCGTCGGCCACCCCCCTTCCTGGGGTATGCTCCATACACAGACCTATCAGGTTTTCTTCACTGTCATTTCTACCGGGAACGCCATACCTTCCTATGACATTCTCCACCATTTGATCTCCAACTCTCGCATTAAGGTCACCCAGTACAATTACATTGAAATGACCTCCAAAACTCTCAATACACTCACTCAGGTCAGTCCAAAATTGCTCCCGCTCCTCATCACTCCTCTCGCTGCCAGGTCCGTAAGCACTCACAAATGCCCATCTTTCTACGCCTAACTTAACTTTCACCCACATCAATCTTGGGGACACCTCCTTCCATTCGGTAGCGCTACTAGCCAACCGATCACTCAATATCAAGACCACACCTTCTCGTGCCCTACCTTCCTCCATACCAGACTTTTTTCCACTTACAACGTCAAACTCACATTCGCCCTTACCTTTCAACTTCGTCTCACTCAGCGCCAACACATCAAACTTCCTCCTCACAAACATCTCACCAATCTCTTTCCTCTTCACATCACTCGTACTACAGCCACGCACATTCAGCGACCCTAACAATAGGGTTCGGAGAGGCATGTGCCTCCCTTCCCCCCGCTCGTCTTGCCGTCTTCGAGGAAAGGTTTTACAGAGAACGGGATTCCTAGCCCCTTCGCACTGCCCTTTTAGTCGCCTTTTTCGACACGCAGTGGTTACGGTAGCACGATTCTACTCCCGACTACGGGGCGCCCCTTTAGTCGCCTTCTACGACACGCGGTGGATACGGTTGCAAGATTCTAATGCCCCGGCTACAAGGCTAATACGCTACAAGGCTAAGTCAGAATACGCTTGTAATAATATAATTTAGGTTCTAACTTTGGTACGAGAGACTTGATGACCGACCCCCACTTCAGCGCAAATCCTCTTACCGTACACTTTTGATGTAGCGGAAGCTAATGTTCCTCTTCTTTTTGCCACAGTCGAGGAGCCCTCTGATCCCGTGGTGTAGCTGCGCTGTATTGCCCCTGGGTCCGTTCAGCCCTTTCAGTCGCCTCTGCAGCGCTTTCAAGAACACAGTAAAGCTATTGCTAGAATATCATAAGCTCCAATTAGCTGCTGGTGTTCGTAATGTCTGTTCGGCAGGTGATGGTGCATGCTTTGTCGCAGCTACGTGAAACTGCGACATCTCGCCTTCCACACGTGTCCGTTGCTGTTTCTTAAAACTAAGGGAAAATATACAATTGTTCTTAGGAAAGGTACAATGACCGATGCATTGAACGCTTTAACTGTTGGTAGCTAGCAGCAGATTGGGAATAACTTTTTCCTCCGGTTGACATGTTATTTTGATTATCTCCTATGTAATTTTAATATCTTATGCTCTGAAAATAAGAGTGAATTTCAATTACCAAGAACCATTGTGTTGCTGCTTGGTACACTTCCATTTGTCTTAATGATAATGGTGTGTTAATGTTCTCGAAATAGCAAAAGACACGCGAATTATATATTCTGATGATTATTGCGCTAAGTTTTGTACATAGTGTTTTCTGTAAAATGACAAAATGAGTTTGTTTGGATTTTCCACCCAATACCGATGTGTGTCAGTCACATTCTCCTACGATATATTGTTCAATAATTGCCTTCAGATATTGTTGCTTATATTATGGTAATCCGCGCCTCAGTAACAGTTTAGTGTCTATGATCTAGGGCTGCTCACATTATCATCTCTTTTTTTTATAGTGAACCGTGCTGCCGAGTGGATTTGTCATACTGCAGAGTGGGTCTGTCATACTGCTGAGTAGGTTTGTCATACTACTGAGTGGGTTGGTCGTACTACTGAGTGGGTCTGCCAAACTGATGGTTTGGTTTTTCAGACCACTCACTTCCAAAGACTGCTGTGTTCCATAATTCCAGCGTTGTGAAGTAGTCTACGAGGCAGCTGTACACCTTGAACGTAGAGCGGTAATGCTGTTAGTGTTAGAGATCAATATTGCAACTAGCCGCATCTTGCACATTAATAATTCTGGTAAGCTTAGCCTGTTGGGAAGCGTAACTGACCACTAATTTCTCATGTATTCGTCCCATCGACGCCATTGGTTGCCACAGTTTGGGCGTAATTCATGTATTCGGTGGCGTATCTAGCTGTGTGCTTTGTTACTGGTTTAGCATGAGCACCTTCACGAATATAGTTTGTTCCAAGCTGTGATAAAAAATTGGATGTTCTACGCTGGGTTAACAATGGAGGAGGAAAGTATATTAGACATAAATAATGAATTTCCTCTATTCCTTTTTTGTATAACCAAATGATGAGATTAGAAGCATAGGCAGCTCTTGTATCGACAGCTGTCGTACTCACACAACTGCACATTTACTGAAGGGACGGCAGCGGGTTGCCTGCCTTCTTTGTCCCTGTTAAATGCGCCAGCCTACTACAGCAACGGTTCCCCGGCGTCGGCTTCCATCGTACCGACCATTTTGACAAAGTTGCATGTGTATGTAGAGGCATGCACACATGGAGGGTGGCTAAGTTGAGCTATCTCTGAGGGCTGAAGCGCCTCAATCCGCGGTGTCCTTGTCGAGGCCCGAGCTGCCAACATGCAGCATCTGATGCTGTCGCATGCTGTTGGACACGCTCTCTACCCTGCCACTGAAGCTGCTGCAAATGAAGGAATAAGCGGAGCGAGGAACAATAAAAATTAAATGTACTGTAACTAAAGAAAATTAGGTGATTGGTAGTCTGCGACCTATAAACATAAGTTAGTCAAATAATACTTCAGTCAGCGAGAAACTTTATTTTATTCAGGTCACAACAGGCGGCTAAATTAATTGATTTGATCAAATTTTTGTCATCATATATAAAGCAAAAAAAAATCATCGTTTGTAAGCTTTTATCGTAAACAAGTTGTACTTTGTTACCGCATCTGGTTAGTCTTTCCTCTCTATAACCTGCTTCCTCTCGTTCTCGCCCTCCTCGCGGCAGTGAACCGACCTCGAGGATGCCAATTGCTTCCCGTCTCTGAAACATGCCGCTTATGTGGATTTTTTTTAGCGTGCTGACCGACCGAAGATATTATGTTGTGTATTTTTATGTTACAGTTGTATGTAATATTTTAACCCCGTGCTTCTTTATGTGCTGCAAAGTATCCATGGCACGCTATTGTAAATGCATGGCCTCTACGTTAATTTACTGTGCGCACCGACGATCAAAGCACTCGTTTTATTGTCTTTCCACTCGTTTCATTGCCCGCAGTTCGTGTCCACAACCTTGAACAGAGTTCTCGGTGTCCAATCACGTTCCTGGCCCTTCGTAATGTGCAACATCAATTTACTAATTGATAGCATATACTCTCGAACATCATAATTCAATTAGGACACAGTTGACTTTGTGAATTGCGTTGTTTTCGATTAAGCCATCTCCCGGCGAATAGCATCAATGAGACCGTGTGGCAGGCTCATCAAAACTGGCTGGGGATTATCCATGCTAAATTTTAGCATCCGCTTATTTTCGTTTTGAGTCATCCAGTAGGCAGGCGTATTATGTAATGTAAACTAGCATTGCGCGTCATTCCTATGTACCGCACGATGAAGGTTCTCGCACTGTCTGGAGCTGTCTTGGTCACGTCTCTCAGCGTATCAGTACGGCACAAACCCTGCTGCAACCGTAAATAGAAACCGGCGAGTAATGTAAATATTTGCAGTGCATTTTTGACAACTGATGGATTTTGATATGACTTTGGCTACATGTCAGTAATGATTTCTTTTGAAGTTAACTTCATTGACCTCTGTGTGTTTTTTGTCCTCTGGGGCGAGATATTTGAGTCCTGTATCCTTGGCACTCGATTCAAATCTAATCTTGAGTCTTGTACAGCGTAGCTATATGTTTCGTCACCCAGGTTGTGGTTTACGTATACGTATTAGATTCTGCTACGACAACAAGTATGCCAGTGTAAAAAATCAATATATGACAAAATGGATGTAACTGAATCAACAAGAATATTTTTTCCCTTAGACCGAGATTCATAAAAAAAAAATCGATAAATAAATTCTGCCTGCAAAGCTATTCCACTAAACCTACGTTTGATTTAGCAAATGTGACTCACGATCTTAGAAATTTGAATTGTACATGATCTGACCACCGCTTTAATGTAAACACGCCAACACTGCTCACTGTGTTCCTCAGTATTCCGCTGTTTTACGCGTCTTCGATCAATTGTTGCCTGCCGTATAACCTTGAATTTGACTGCAAATTCTCGAAATCCTTCGGCGTAGGACACCGAGCTTCTTAGATACAACACTGGGCAGTCGGAGCTGCAGTCCTGACATAAACGTTATCCTTTAACTCAGTCGTCGACTATTTGACGGCACTAATGTGCTACCGACTGTTGACGATATCAAATTCCTTCTCTCAACCACTGTCTGGGTTTTTATAGGCTCATTGAACCAAATGCCGCAGTATTTAATCGTACCCTTCATATCTTATTCTGCTTTTGCCTTGATGAAGCTTCAAATCATTAGGTTAGTGAGAGTTCACTTATATTTGCTTTATATTATCGTAAGTACTCTGTAGTTGTTTTAAGAATCTGCTTTTATAACTAATCTGTATATTTTTTAGCAATGTTATCAGCGAATAATAATTTCACATTGGTTTTGCCCATAAAAATACTCTTGTGCCAATAGACTTTTGCAGTTCCTAGACATAGAAAATGTAAATTTTCACAACGAAATTAACCGTCCTGTACGGCAGAAATAATGACCGTTCCCCCTCCCCAAAAAATATTGCACCGTTGGGTTTTTCAACTTTATTCGCTGTGTATACAGATGTAAATATATATCTACTACATAAACATTTTTTATCCTAAGCTCTCTGAATACGGGGTTATCATGAATTTACCAATTCTACAAGCATTGTTTATTACATCTCTGGAGCACAGGAAAGGAAATCAATTTACTGAGCCATGTATGAATTATTATTTTTCGTTATGAAGTAATATAGCATACGTTTTCGGCCGTAACTCCTGACAAGGAGTACACGTCAGCCTCTATATGGTGGCATACGCACTGTTACGGAAGCTACAACGGAAAAGTCTAGCAGGAGAGAGTCCGTTTCACATTTAATCAGACAAACATGATCAAGTTCAAAATTCAATTCAATAACATTTTAGCCCAAAATTAAACGCTAGAGGAAAAAGCGCAATTATTTTATTGTAGTATAATTTTTCACTGTTGTAAGTTGGAAGGTTTTGAGGCGAAGAATTTGTGGACCTGTTTACTAGCAATCAATGCCCTAGTGGGGCTGTAATGAGCTGCAAAGCAGGTGCATGCATGTTCGTGGGAGACGGCCGGAGCCTTGGCGCAAAACAAGCGTGCCGCAAAATCGGTTTCGTTGGAACTACTGTACCGACATTTCTTACATTGTGTCGGCCGCTGAGGGTATATAAGCAGCCACTCCTCCGTCGTCTGACGCGCCCTACGGGGGAGCCTATCATGACCTACGTTGAGGCTCCGGTGGAAATGTCAAATGAAATCCGTCAACTGAACAAAGTTATGCCTCGATCAGTCACGAAAGTAACCTCCAGCTTTTATCTTACTTTTCGACCTCTCCCTTGAAACCTAAGGTTCACGGGGTTACAACCCAACTGGGGGAGTGCACACTGTAATTTACTTTCTGACCCATCAATTCTTCACTCTTCGCTATTTCTCCTTCTCTGCTCTTTCCTGGGTTCCTGGATATACTTGAATAAATAAATAATAAATAAAAAAGTTTATTCATACACAGGTGGTATGTTCTTCTTTGAAACAATAAATTTATACATAGTAAATATAAACTAGGTAAAATGACAAGCTTAGAACATGTAACTAAGTAGTTGGAGCTGTGTGCAAGCGGTAGAGAGCCATTTTACTATCATAGCTGGACATACGAACACGGCTATTGCCTAAACATGTCATGACAAGAGAGCTATTAGGGTAAGTTGTAATGTACATAGTTGATATCACTGTATCCTGTTGACATAAGGTGTTGCAATTTGACAAGGGGATAATTTATAAGACAATTAGTTAGAGTGAGAATTGATATTTCAGCAGGACTGCCTGATTTATCTGAAGGCAAAGAATGTGACGGTATGAGTGGGTCTATGCATGACAGTCACTGACAAAAAAACATATAGAGTATCAATATTATAATATATGATCAACTTAACAAAGGTTTCTTCGTACACGAGTTGTGTGTTATTCTTGAGGGGCATCGAGCTCCCTAACGTGACACGACGAAAGAGCTGTCAAGATAGGTTTGAGGTGCACAATAAGTATGCATTCTATCATAATGAGATTATGTGTTGTTATTTGACTTATACTTTGTTGACTCTATTTACCTCGTTTGTTTTGTTAAAAGACCATGAGCGTACCTCTCCTCTTATCTTAACAACCTTCGCTCTTAGATTTCCTCCCTAGGCATCTGTTAGGTTCACGGGCCGCACGCAGTCACGGCCTCACCGAGGGAGGTTTAACACCATTATTTCCCTTCAGACTCCCTTTTTCTTTACCCTTCACTATCTCTCCTTTTCTTCCCCATCCTGACATGCTTACCTTTTTTTACCTCATTTTGCATCTTATGTTTAGTTCAAATTTCCTTGAACTTGTCTCAGACTCCTTCTAAACAACTCTCCTAATAGTCGTTGCATACACACACATCTACACACACACACGCACACTCAAACGTACACATACCGGTTCTAACTATTCTCCTTTTGGGTGGCAAATAATAGCCAAGTTGCGCTCTGTCTTTCATGCAACATTTTTCTACAACTATCCCTTATTCTTATTTCAATTCATGTTGTTTTCATACATGAAATTCCCTACACCTAGTGTAGATCTCATGCATGGGATCCACGTTTTCTGTCTCTTCTTCATCTTCCCCCTAGGCAGGTGTTGGAGCGCGTAGCCCGGCACCTTGAGGACTTCTGAGAATCCCTGAAGCAGGGTAGGTAGTATGTTACTCCTCCTTACTGCCATCCAGAAGGGCTGGGACCGCCTCAGCACAGTAGGAGCTCCTGTACCTCATGTGGCACCCTAACATACCATAGACGTTCGCCGTGTTAAGTACTTTGACTTTGCGCCGTCGTAAAAAAATCGAACCGTAATTTACGACAAACAAAGACTAACTTGATGCAGCACTGTTTCCTAGCTTGACATTCGGCGCCAGAAGGACGTTGATTCCCGCACGCTAGACAGCCTCGTCACTCTAATCATATCTACTCCTTCTTAGATTAAGTTTAATTTTTATTTTATTATCGCTTTGCTCTCTTTGTTGTACCTTTTACTTTGATCTTTGTTTACTTATTTATTTTTGCTGCTTGCTTTGTATTTTTGATCTTTTCCTTTTTCTTTTGTTAATTTCATCTCTTATTTTTCCTCTATGTTCATTATATCTAATCATCTATCCTCTCTGTTTTGTTTTCATCTTTCTTATTAATCTTTATTTATTTTTTTACTGTATAATTTCTTGGTTCTGCTCTCAATGACTGTCCAGGTGACCAAAAATCGCAAAAAAAAAGTAAAGTTTGTAGGATGTACACCATGGTCCTCACGCAGCGGCCGATTTCGTTTCCCTGCTACAATTTGTTGCGGTGTGTGTGGGTCGCATTGTGAAGAAAACGTGTGCGGTTTGTGGGATGCACACCAAAGTCTTTGCGCAGCGGCCAGTTCCGGTACCCCGGGCTGCAACTAGTTGCGGTTGTGGGCCGCGGGAGAGGGAGGAGGGGAGGGGGCAATAACTCATTATTTGGTAAGTACTCACTAACCTATGAAATTTGCCTTTTCCACCGTTTTTTTATCGATAGAAATATAAATAATTGATATAATAAATGTGAAAATAAAATCAATATTTTGTTACGGAAATGAAAATTTTACTCACTATTTTCTAAATAAAATACTGTTGATTAAAAAAACATGAAAATCTATTCGGCATAACATGATTTTCATGGGTATCTTTTATGCTTGGAAAAATATCCTCATTCCATACCTGAAATCAGATTGAGTCTGTCTACAATTGAGAAAAATGTATGCCGAAAAAAAAGAAATAAATAACGTTATTTTGAAATTTCCGTGTTTTTGCCTACATACCTTCAGTTTGTATAACTGGCAAAGAAAATTGAATCTATATATAAATGTGCTGTATTTTTTTTGGAAGTTTATAACACCCACATACTACGTGGAAAAAGTTTTGAAGCGATCGGGCATAGTTGGGCCACAGCGATTTGAAAAAAAAAACGCGAAAAACGCAGTTTTTTTTCCCCGGGGCGAGGGTTAATCTTGTCGAATTGCAACCATGGAAAGGACCGGTTCGGCAAATGACTCCGTGCTGACATCGGAACCCTGTGTCACCTAAACAAGACTATCGTCTCTTCCTCCTAGGGGGCTCGGATGAGTGACACAAGATGAGCAGCCCCCTCACCCCATCTGTATCAGTTGGGGTGGACCTGGAGAATAGAACTCAAAATAAATCTGAAAGCGCTGTTACAGCTACTCCCGGACGAATGCCCATGAGAAGACGTCGGAACCGCCTGCAACCTCATCGACGATAAACTACCTCTCCGAGATAAAACATTTCACCAAGTTCTTTACCGCTAAGGCAGTTTCTGGAGGGAACCTGGACGAAACAAAAACAAAGCAAGAACATCCTAAATCTGAAAATATGAAATACTATCCTTGTAACAATTAACGAGAACACGATCTAAGAAACCGTCGATTTAAATATTGTTACCGGGCGCACGCGGGTGATACAACACGTGTTCACTAGCAATCCATAAACGGTACAGGTGTGGAAAGTGCAATTACCTTTAACAAAGGATATAAAAGAGTTAGGACTATATTGATGAAAATCTATACTTGAAGTAAGCCAGAAGTTAGGTGCTTTACAATTTGGTCAGTAGCGGTGGTAACTAGCTGCAGGTAGGAATTTAGATGGAAGATGACCAAAGATGCAACTAACCTAAACAGACAAGCTAACGACGTGACAAACTAACTCAGTAACTAAGCTACGAAGTATCGAAGCATCAAAGCATGGGTAGGTGGGTGGAAAGCTATAGGGATAAAAATCATAAATAAGAATTAGTTCTGATGACCAGACCACTAGTAGGTAATCCTGACAGGTCTAAGATAAGTGATTAAATTACAAAAGGGGAAGTGAATCTTTATTTAACATGCAGAAGTATATCATGCATGCAGAAGGCATGATGAAAGAATCGAATTAAACCAAGGGAACCAAAAAGGGAAATCAAATGAGAAGTAATTAATAGAATTATGCGTACAAATTCAACATGATCAGAATGGAACTAAATCAAATGAAAATAAATAAATAAAGCTGATAAGCAATCATTAAGCAAAGTGAATATCAAAGCAAAACAAACCAAAGAGCTTTAACTGAATTAATGCATAGAATAGTATGCAAAGAAAAGACAAAGTAAATAACTGATATAAACAGAGGCAATAAGAAGACCTTTAACCTATAGATATACTATCGCAATTATACTTACTCCTTAGATGCTGTTTACACAAACATAACACTCACCCAATGCAGTAGCATTAATAGATAAATAATGGGCAAGCAGTTGTGAGTTAGCAAGGTGAGTGGCAAGCATCAGGTGCATAACTAAATAGCACTCATAGGTAAGAACCTCTGGAACAAAAAGAAAGCATAATTGATTAAGATGATCAAACTCTATACATATATACATGAATAAATACAAAGCCAGGAAACAAGTCCATGTAAGAGGCCATGCCACCAGAACAAACAGATTGCTTGGGTTGAGAAAGCAAGCCCCGGTAACAATAACAACCAACCACACCGATGCCGGCATTCTTGCTGAACTTACGGATCAACAAGTCACTGAAATATACGCTGGTAAATAAACGGCGAAGCGAACTTCAGTACACTGGCGTCTACATCCTACCCTTCAAACTCTGTTTTCTGCCCACGGATGTCCACATTAGTTGGACACAGTGCTCGGTCCGGGAATACATATTTAATCCCAGACACTTCTTCAACTGCCAAAAGTTCGGTCACGAAAGTGATACCTGCTGATAGAGGAGCCGAACAGGTACAAGCCTCCGCTGCGATGAGGACACACGAGACCACAATTGTGACTGACCTGCTAAACGCGAAAACTTTTCGTAGGACCACCCTGCGTCATCACGCTACTGCTTTCATTACATACTCAAAAAGGAGTACTCTCTACGTAAACTAGAAGGACGTCTTTCCTACCCCGAAACAAATGGCAGGTAACCGCTAAGTTTACCGCCCGTTTGCAGCAGTGATAGCGGGGATACCTGTAACCAGGTTTCCTCTAACCTATAACACGATGCTCCTTCCCCTCATCGAGATCGGGGAAGCTCGCGACGACAGTCATCAGCACTATTCGGTAACTCGGAAACCCTGTCAGAGATACCTCTCCTCACTCCCGCCTTGCGCCGTCCCTCACTTACTTCTCGACGCGCAATGGGAGTCCCAGATCGGAATTCGGAATATCCTGTGGTAGCCGTGCAGGCTAGCCAGGTTACTCCTCAACTGAAATATGTTTCTGGTGCCCTCATTTGGCACCAAAAGCCTCCGTCTCTACCTCGCTCAGTTACTCCAGATTGTCATCCTTAGGGAAATGCGCTGAACACATTATCGAGGGATAACCATCCCAAACCTGAAAAAACTGTCTTGCCGCTGACAAGTGCACTAGCTCTGACCCGGACGATGATGATCCTATCCTAAATGGTCCTTTGTTGACTTGTGACCGTAAAATGAGCTCCTGTAATACTCGTCGAGCGCGGCCGACAGGCCGTGAGTTACATGGTGTACGAAAACGAATTGAAAATGACCACACCAACTCGAGCTTAGACCTCTATTTTTTCACACGGTAATTCCCCTTGTCTGATACTCATCCTTCAATAGAACATTAGAGGATTTCGGCTAACTGTACTGAACTACTGACCCTAACCGAAACCTATAATCCAATGGTGGTTTGTCACCAGGAAACTCCTCAGGCTATACAAACCATAGTTTTCCAGTGGGTATAAAGTCCACTTCATCTCACCCACTGTCGACGCTCGACCAGGCGTAGGCCTGACAACAGAAATAAATCAAGCAATCACATGCACTCCAATGATCTATAAAATGAATAATCATCCATCCACCCCAAAAATAAAAAGCTATTTCTCTGCAATGTAATCCCTCAGGACCACAGAGTAGGCCTAAATCGACTCTTAACTATTTGTAACCTATATTTCTCTTCCATTCGTAAGGGCCAAAGTGTAGCATGCGCTTGAAGAGGAAACATTGCACAGACGCATTCACTAGAGAATCCTGATAACCTTCGTCGAACGTAGTTTTTGATCGATTTAGACCGTGTCTTTTTACCTTGCTCGGGAATTTCAAAACTTTTAAGGTTCTCGACTGTCATCGAGTTTTTAGGTTTTGACTGAAAACCTGGCTGCTCTGCACTGAATGTTGGCTAGGTACTGAGTGGCGTCTCCCGCTCTCGGTGATCTAGGCCGGCTGAACCTACAAACCCCCAACCCCCTCCCTACCTAGATAAGC
>SDVV010025409.1:0-12427 GCA_016164225.1 Gammarus roeselii | reverse complement strand
AATTCTACAGAAATATGTACATATATATGGGAGAAAGACACACTGAGGACACACTCAAGATTTCCACGGCAGCAGCCATGGAATGTAAGTGTGGGGATTGAGCTGCCTGCGAGGCTAGGCAATTATAACCTTTAAACACGTCTCTAAAGGAAATACACATGAAATGGTTTTGAAATTCAGTTGACGTTATCATCGCATGGTAATGATCTGTCAATGTGTGCTGACCTTTGGCTGCCCTAGCGCAGTCGCGGATGTCCTTGCATTCTATTTCCCTTTCCCAGTTGACGGGTCTGAGGCCTTTTTCTAACCTTCTAACTTCGTGTTTTATGAATTCTATTCCTTGTGTGGGGTCGTTGATGTAGAAGTACTGCATCTTCCTAGTGTTGGCTGCAGTAATACAAGTATCGACAAGAGAACTTCTCAAATCAGTATGCAGGACCGCCTGGAAAAAAAATTGCATAAAATCAATATCGTATTTTATTACCCTAAAAATTGCCCCATTTTCTACAGAGAAAAAATTAATAATCTATGAGTATGAAGGAACACAATCTATAGGTAAAATGAATATAAATTGATCACTGCACCAGACTTGTTTATGGAATTTTGAAGCAGCTTGGAAAGTGCGTATTTAAGGGCTGGAGCTTTTTGTTGTCCGAGTGCTTTCAGAAAAGAAAAAAAAATGAATTATCGTCGTCCGAAAAATGTAAAGTGGCGGATGGTTACGAAATTGAAACCATCAGTTTCCTTGTTTTTTCGAGAATTGACACGTAAATTTCAGATCTTGGTTGAGATGACCGGAAAGCACCGTTTTAAGATAAAATACGAACTTCAACATTTTCGATAGTCACAGACAAGTGTATCAAACACCTATGAATCGATCCATTACACAAAATATAAATCACAGTCTAAAATTCCATGACAGCTCTAAGTCTACCTCAAATCGAGAGTTGAAAATAGCATACTTTTTTTCGGAAGTACAACACCATTACAAGGGACAGGCTGCACCGGGATTTGAATCATGACAGCTAACTTCACACTATGTAGGCAGTCTAGTGCAGTACCCGCTCCTTTCGCATTGTGTGCCACGATGACCTAGTGGCATCAGTCTTTGCGAGTGTCAGTAACCATAACACTAACTAGCATCAGGGGAACAAGAAAATGCACTGGAAAGAGGTGAAAAACGAGAGGAATTGGGATACGAGAATGAAGAAGGTGGCAAAAGTTCTAAACCACCGTTTTTTAGACAGTGGTGTTGTACTGAAGTGGTTTATAAGTGTTTACAAGTGTAGGAAGACAACAAAAAATAGGCCTATTGGTCCAAACTAAGTTGTTTTTTGATAGCTAGATGATTAGTTCTGAAGTAGAACGTCGAAGAGGGTTTCATGTGCCATTTCAGTTTTTATAACGTCAAGAATGAGAACGGCTTAGCTGTTTATCAGCGATTTATGTAGAACATATCGAGCCGCGACTTGAACGCTTCGATTGTATTGCTGTTTGCAACCTCCGCTGGAAGTTTGTTTCATCTACTATTCCTAGTCACTCCGTTCGTATCTAGAGTGAAAAGGCGCGCTCGGTCGACGTTTTCCTCAACCTTCATAATCTTCTTCACTTCGATCATGGCGCCTTTGACTCAACGTTTCTCTTGCGAATAAAGATTTAGTTCACGTAACCAATCTTCGTACGATTTATTCCGCAAAAAATGGATGAGTTTGGTAGCTCTGCGTTGAACATCCTTTACTTTAATAACGTATTTTCCAAGATACGGAGATCAGAACTGAGCGGAATACTCAATATGCGACCTAACAAATGCATTGAATTGCTTGAGCATACTGTGTGGGTTTTTGTACGAGATTGTACGGGATATCATACCTAGCATTTTGTTACATTTCTTGGCAGCATCATTGCATTGCTTGCTACTTTTTAGTCGTTACTAGTGACAGGAATGAGTTTCTAAGGGACATTAAATATTCGAGCCTGCGCTTATGAGGACCTATGTGCCAAACTTTACATATGTCTACATTAAATTTCATTTGTAATTTTTCTGACCATTCCACAATTTTGTTCAAGTCTAGTGGGACAGCAATGAAGTTGATGACCTTTGGGTGATTATCCAGGTACGAAAAAACAGATCGTTTGTTGTTGGTTCTCTTTACAGACCACCCAAAGCAAGTGTACAGTCTTTTCAATACATTGAAGAAAGATTTAGAGAAGCTATCTGCCCTGGAAAAACGCTGTACATTTTGGGAAATTTCAATGAAGATCAACTGAAATTGAAATCCAACAATATGAAGCCGATTTTAGACAGACTCGGGCTGCATCAGCTCATAAAAAGTGCAACATGAATTACTCCCGAATCCCAAACTGTATTGGATCTGTTCATAAGTAACAATCCGTCGTCCATTGTTACCGCAGACGTATAGCCCAATTCTTTCTCGGACCACCCTGAAATAAACTACAGCATTAACATTAAAAAAGAGAAGAAACAAGTATACAAGATAACCTGTCGTACAAAAAGTAATTACACCGCGGATAATTTCAGAGCACAACTAGTGGCAAACGTCGAGATGATAAAATCGATACATTGTACAGATAACGTCACAGAGCAAGCCCAATTATTCACAGACTATCTTCTCACATGTCTGAACGCTGTGGAAACTAAAACAATGAAAAGCATGCCGGTCAAATGGATTACAGAAAAACTGCAAAATGAAATTGCATTAAAAAAAAAATTCAAACGAAGAGCAAAACGAAGCATCACTTGGTTAGAATTATTTCGAATTCAAGATAGAAGATTCAAACGAGACGTCAGGAGGGCAAAAATCAAATACCATCATGAGGAACTAGAGCAGTGCAAAAACAATCAAAAAGAAACGTGAAATGTATTGAAAAGAATGGTTCCCTACAAAAAAAAAGATCACCTCGCCTACTTATCCGAATACTCAAGCAGCTTTAGAGAAGTTTAACAACTACTTCGCTGGAGTTGGTAAACAGGTTTTTGAAGAGGTGACACAGGAACCTTATTAAAGATTACAAAGCGACGCAACAGATACATGGAGTCCAACAGCTTTCGATGGAGACAGCGACCAAAGAGCAAACGTCCAATGGAAACCAAAGCAAGTATCGCAACACGAAGTAAAACGAGCTGTATTTGCCTTGAGGACCACAAATTCTACAGAAATAGATAGTTTGCTCTACAATATCTGAAAGACAGCCTCATAGTACCTTGCCTTATATCAGCACAGTTATTGGCACCTTCATAGCTAGTGAAACTTTTCCTGTGATCTGGAAGCATGCAATTATAAAAGCAATTCATAAATCTGGGGACAAGAATGAACCATCCAAATTTAAACCGATCAGTCTTCTGCCTGTTCTATCCAAGATTCTAGAAAAGGTAATATCAATCCAATTGATTGACTACCTCGAATCAAATAAGCTGCTCAATGCCTGCCAGTATGCTTATCGGCGAAAATTGTCAACAGAAGACGCACTTATGAGCATCACTGAAAATCTGTACAAAAACTTTGATGAGGGGCAGATATATCTGCCGGTATTGCTAGACTTATCAAAAACATTCGACAGTGCAGGTCATACAATTCTTTTTGGCAAGCTCCGCAACATCGGAATTGACCCTACTTGGTTCGAAAGTTATCGGATGAATCGACAAAAATCAGTTAAACTCGATAACGTAACTATGTCAAATTCGGCCAAACTTGGCCCTTTGTTGTTCCTGGTTTTTGTAAATGACATCGACTGTAAATTACCAAAAAATCAAGCGAAAGTGATAATGTACGCCGATGATGTTCAAATATCGCTTCCCCGAAAGCCGTTGGATCTGAATGCACTGAAAGACGACGCTGAGACAGGCTTAACCAATCTGAAATCTTGGTATGACAAAAATGGACTCAAGCAAACTCTGAAAAAAAGCATCTTGTTCGGCTCAAACTCAAAAAGAAAAGCAGTTCTAATGAATTCCTCTATCAGGATAGGAAAATCTGACATTCCTGTTGAAGATAAAGTTATAAGTCTGGGAGTATGGTTTGATCCCGATCTTTCCTTCGAACACTACGTAACTACTCTGCGTTCCAAGCTGAATGGAACACTTTTGTTCCTAAACTCCGCAAAAAAAGAATCGGATTTCAAATCAAGATTACTGATTGTCCACGCTTTAATTTTTCTCACATTAACTTCTGTCTTTCAATTTGGGGGAAATGCACCAAAACCCAAAGAGAGAAAGTACAACGTTGTATAAGTTTTGCAGCAAGAATAACATGCGATGGGAACCACAGAAAACGAGACCACGTAAGTCCTCTCCTCGAAAAATTACAGTGGCTCAATATCGACAACAAACTGACACTCCATGAGTCGATCAGAATTCATAAAGATCTCCTAGAAAAAGATTCACCCGGCAGCCAAAGGCACGTATATTCTTGAGGTGAAAAGAACAATCGATTCACGAGAAATGATGAAACTCTGCACGTTGAACACATGAAAGCAGAAACTGCCTGTCGAGCTTTATCGATTACTGGACCAAAATCCTGGAACAACCTCCCTCCAAGCCAAAAAAATCTTGAATCCAACAAGTCCTTCAAGAACAGGTTTAATGAACATCTGTTGACCGATCAATTCAAAACGGTAACTTTGCCAAAAATCACAAACTAAATGCATAATACCAATGACAAGAAAACGCATTTCTGTTCATGAGTCCACCACCACCAACCACCACCACCATACCTCTCAACATTGAGACACTATCTAATCGTTTTTACTCAGACGATACATATGTTTTCTATGTTGTTACCGATCACAATTGTCTTTGCCAATTACCATAAGTGTTAACTGCGTTTTGTCTATTTCTATGTTTTAAATGTTCCAGTCGAAGAACGATAGGCAGCGTTTAACTTGACAACGGTTTACTCCATTTTGATATAATTCATTGATTTATTTTTAACTATTACCGCACCATTTTTGATGATACAATCATGGCCTTATAAGCTAACATTTTGATTTGTCTTCTATAACAGATGTATATTCATCTAACTTGTGTACTCCAACATTGTATTATTTCTGTCAACCATTTAATCATTTCCTAGCTGTCTTCAAGTGTGTATATTGTATATTCAATTGTTTGACTTTTTTTTGGAGGGGATAACTTATGTCGCCTATTCAACCCTTCATTATCAATACAGTGGTTTAGACCCATCCATACAATATGTTAGTGCTTTTCGATTTTCCCAACCCTATATTGCATTAATATTTTCTGTATAATTCATGTTATCCATCCATATCTTTGTCATCGTAGAATAATGTAGACTGCTCATTACAATATGGTAGCACATTTTGATGTCCCAACCCCATGTTCTCGGGGCTCTAACCACACGCATGCGCGATTTGCCACCACATGTACTTGTTATTTTCCACATCCAAGTATTTCGTTGTTTATCAGCCCCTAGTATTTTTATTTCTCAGCCCCGAGTGTCACTGTTTTTTCCAACGCTATGTAGTCGGATTTTTTTTTGTCAAAAAAATAATTTTCTGTATGTGCACAGATGATACTATTGTAAATAATATTTCGCTCCATGTAATCCGAACCGGCGGCCTCTAGAGATGAGCTGTCACGAATTCAAATTGAACTTTTGAGGAACGATAGGTAGCTCCCAGTTTTAACAGAGGCCAACTCGACGAGAATATAACTTATTGAATCATATATACCATTTACCGTTCTATTTTTGAAGATACAATCATTGTCACATAAGCTAATATTGTGCTTCATCTTCTATAACAGAAGTATATTAATTCGGTTTCTTTACTCCAGTATCGAATTATTCTGATTGTCAATCATTGAATCATTTCCTAGCGGTCATGAAGTGTATATATTTCAGTTAAACGTTTATATTTTATGAATAACTTATGTAGTCTATTCACCACTTCATTATTTCATACAATATTTTGTACCCATCTTCACAATATGTTAGCGCATTTCGTCATGAAATATGTATATCCAGTGCTATGTATATATTTTATGTACAATTTATGTCACCTATTCAACCCTTTAGTATTCATATCTTACCCCATCTTAACAATATGATAGCGCATTTCGATTTCCCAACCCCATGTTCCCAGGATTTCTTAGCCCCAAGTGTTAGCGGTTTTCCCAACCCTATCTCTTTCGTAATTTTCCCAACCCCATTTATTTCGTGATCACCCCACCCCATGTATTTCGTGCCAGGCATTCCTGATTCTTACCTCAAATAAGATGTTGGCTGTCGATCATTGATTATAATAGTATAATTTATAATCTGTCGCATGAAATCGGAACCAGCTGCGAATTTCGAATTGAATTTTCATTTACGTCAATTCAAATAGTGTTCACGACAATAATGTTTTATGTGTACTATTACAAAAAAAAAATGAAAACCCATCGCCAATAATAATTTAATAATTATACTAATTTTCATCCATATATGTAGGTATGTGTGTGCACATACGAATGTGTATTATACTGATTGTCATCCATACATGTAGTTAGGTGTGTGCACATATGAATGTGCATTATATTGATTGTTCATCCATATATGTGGGTAGGTAAGAGCACATATGAATGTGTATTATACTAATTGTCATCCATATGAGTAGGTAGGTGTGCACATATGAATGTGTTTTAAACTAATTGTCTTCCATATATGTAGGCAGGTGTGTGCACATATGAATGTGTATTACACTTATTGTCATCCATACATGAAGGTAGGTGTGTGCACATTTGAGTGTGTATTTGTATGCGTGCATGTATGATGGTATATTGTGAATTCCATTCAGTTCCATGAAGGCGAGCCAGCAGCACACTAGAGATAAGTTGCGATGTATTCATTTTGGATTTATCAATCTCATGCACATGTTTTTTTTTAAAGATTTTTAATAACATGTTTTGAAACATGAAGTAGCTACAAACCGGCCATCGACAGATGTGCTGTCACAAATTCACATTATCTCTCGTTTCGCTAATTGAACTAGCGCAAATGAAAATCCAGTTTGATGTATTATATCTAAGTATTGAAAACCCATTGCTAGACGATGGAATTGAATGATTTAATAATAATAATAGTAATAATCTGCTGACACTTCGTTCAGTTTGCTTTTTTCCTCCTATCTTAGTATCGTCTGCAAACTTGCTAATGTTTGAGAGTACGTTGCTATCGAGATAATTAATAAATATTATAAAAAGAACTGGCCCTAACACGGATCATTGAGGCACGCCGCTTGTAACATTACCCCAGGGGGAGGAAGCTCCGTTAAGTACAACTCGCTGCCGTTTGTCAGTAAGCCAGCATTTTATCCAGCTGTTAAGCTCGCCTCGAATACCGATGCTGTGCAATTTACTAATTAGGCGCTTGTGGGGGACTTTATCAAAGGCCTTTTGAAAGTCAAGGTAAATGATATCGATTGAAGATTTTGAGTAGTGGATTTCAATTATATTTCTGAAAAAGAGTAGCAGATTTGTGAGACAGGAACGGTTGTGTCTAAAGCCATGCTGGGATTCTTAGAATACTCTGATTTTATCCGTTATCAAACTTTCCATCAACTTGCCAATGACTGAGGTGAGTCTAATTGGACGGTAGTTGCCGGAACACTTTGTGTGCCCTTTTTAAAAATTGGGGTAACATAGGCCTCCTTACATTTAGAAGGGCAGGTGCCAATTGTGAGAGATTGGGTGAAAATGTTTGATAAATGTTCGGCGATTTCGTTTCTAGTCTCTTTTATAAGTCTAGGATGAATTTGGTCTGGATCTGGAGATTTGGTGACTTTCAATTTATCTATATATTTAATTACTTCGGCGGGGGAAAAGTTCACTGTGGTAAGGGCTTCAATTTGTCTTGCCGCTACGATATCCTCAGGAATAGAAATATCCTGATCCTCTAACGTAAATACAAAGCAAAAGTATTCGTTAAGTAGAACACTCATTTTGGTGTCGTCCGTTTCTTGCTCACCAGCATCGTTCTCGAGAGGACCTATTACAGATTTACCATTTTTTTGGCTCGAAATATAACTAAAAACTGTTTCAGATTAGTTTTGGCATTGTCAGCAATTTCATTTTTATAATCTTTCTTCTTACGTTTCAGGACCCTCTTTAGATCTCGTCTGCTAATTTTCTAATAATTTTTACTACGTCGTCATGTGGATGTCTCTGCTTAACCGAATGCTTTGCTTTCTTTCGTGAATGAAGGCGCTGTAATTCTCCATGCCAGTACTAGGGTTGATAGGCTGTTGTTCGCCTGTTTCTGCGCGGGATATGCTCATGTTCGATATTTTTGAGCGCAGTCAAGAAATAGTCAAGCGATTGATTGACATCTTGTCCCAGGGTTATATTTGCTGACATTATTGACTCTCTTAAGCTATCAAAATTAGCTAATCTGAAGTTAGGGACTTTTTTGCAGTTTGTTGATGTTTTCAACTCGAGTTCTATCAAAAACGGATACAGTTGTGGTCAATAGTTCCGAGTGGTTCGCCTACTTCGACGTTCGTGACATGAGAGTCGCTTGCACTAATAGGAGATCAAGAATGTTGCTACCCCTTGTAGGTGTCTTCACCATTTGGGTCATGAACTTATCGTCTGCAAAATCAATCAAACTTTGGCCGGTGGCAGTACATTCGTCTGATTCCCAATCAATGTCTGGGATGTTGAAGTTGCCAAGCACAATACTGAGTTGTGTTGTGACAACATCGACGAGGGGTGTTGTAGAGGTCGATATCATCTGCAACCTTGCTTTTAGGGGGACGATAGACGAGAGTGATTTGACATTTTATATGTTTGCCGACTACTTTGATTGATATTATGTCTTGCCTGTTGTTTGGAATTTGCAGAGTGTTTTTCACGAGAAACAGCACTCCTACGCCCTCTCAGCCTTGTCTATCTTTGTGAAATAGTGAGTAACCGGGAATAGTAAATTCACCTAAATAATGCCTGGTGCTCGATTTCATCCACGATTCTGTGATAGCTATTATGTCGATACTTTCATCCAAGGCAAGGATACATAATTCTTCGATTTTGTCTCTGAGACTTCTAGCGTTCACGTAGTAATATTTAAGAGTACCGTTAGTCACATTGACTTGATTTGGTTGACTTATTTTGCTTCTTCTCTGAGGTCTTGTGTTGAAGACAAGACTTTCGCTTCTGTTTACACGGGTTGTACTAGCGGAACTGCGACTAATGCCTCTAATTCTGACTGGATTGATGACAGGAACTTTTTTGCTAGGACCTGTGGTGGTGTTTTCATGGGCACTTGTATTTGTTGTGTATCTCGGATTGGAACGGGCGGAGGTCACTGTGTCGTTTCGTCGGGCACTGCTGGCGGAGTTGTTGGTATGCTATCGTTTACGTTTTGTGACTTATTTTCGTTGACTAGTCCAGCGCCGATATTTTTAAGGATGCTTTCGATAGTATCAAGTCCATACGTGTTGATGCGAGCTTTGTTGGTGATTCTATTAAAGTTATAGTACTTTGGTTCGATCATCGTATCCCAATGATCCGAAAAAGAGATTTTCTGGGCTTGCAGAAAGTTCCTAGGCGATTGTTAAGTAAGATTATCTTGCTTAACTTATATCTACTTTGGTTCGGATGAGGCAGGATGCCAGTGACATGGAGGTTCGCGTGTGAAGGTTTGATGTTGTTCAGCATGGCTTCATAACATTTCCATGTCGATATCGTCTGCGACACGTCTTTAGCTCCGACTTGTATTATGATTCGCTTAGATGAATGTATCCTTTACTTTGCAATTATGCTGCAACCTCGTCAAGTTTCAAATTGGCTCTGTAATATCGAATCGGTACGTGTATTGGGTTGAAAGTGATGAGATTGTGGTACGACGTGTGTTGCATTGTCACAGCGTGGCTGCTTCCTACCAACTACAGTTGAGTACAGTGCATCGCTATCTTTGACTGAGTTTACTGTCGGTTTAATACGATCGTTTGTCTCAGCGTCTAGAGTCGAAAGATTCTTGGCGAGTTCGGAGTCTAAGTGCACTTGGAGTTCTTTCACTTGATTTTGGGTTGCCTCGACACTTTCTTTGACAGCGGCTAATTTGCTGCTTATCAGATCTTTAAATTAATGAAAAAGTTTCAGCATGTTTTCCAATTTTAATTCAACAGCTATCAATCAGGTCTCTATGTTGACTGACTCTGTTTTGGATAAACCGTTGGATGAGACTGTCTCTGTTTTGGATAAGCCATTGAAGGCGTGACTGATTTGTGCTTTCAGTTGTTTGGTTTCCTCTGCCGCTATACAAATTTTACTGCGCAATGTCTTGCATTCCCCATTTGAGGGACTGCTACTCAAAGTCCTGGCAGAGAAAGAAGAACTTTGGCAATTTATTAGTTCGGGGGCGTACGAGGTGTGACAGATGCAACATTCTAGCTTAGCCTAAACCATCTTAGACTGTTATAGAATTTACCGTTGGGAAAATGGACCGTTAGCCCGAGTTCTATTTGTTGTGATTTCTTGTAGACAGCAGATATGATTGCAATACTATAATTAGATGCGGGATGTGTCGATTATGTCGAAGATTCGAAAACGGAGTTAAAACCTGAATAATACAAATGAGAGTCGGATGCGCGTATCGTCGGATGAGCGTATCGTCGGATGCGCGTAAACGCACGATTACTTCCTATTGCGAGATTTGGGTTGAATGCAAAGCTGAACTAACTTATAGCTGCTTCCAGCTGCTTCTCAATAAGGGAATAAATTATGGTCCTGGGCACCAGCCTTGTACCAGACATGACCGGCGGAGTATCGGAAGATGACGAAAAAATAATTACAATTCAGTAAGTGGGGTGTTATGAAATCGTAGCACGATTCTAAGCTGCAAGATGTTAAGTGGTACAATGCAATGTATGTGGGCAAAAACTGATTGAACGCGTGTAATAGCTGATTTTGCGTGAGTAAGGACTGACTGTACTTGGGTAATAGCTGATTGCACGCGTACACTAGCTGATTGTACGTGGGTAATAGCTGATTGTACGTGGGTAATAGCTGATTTAACGTGGGTAATAGCTGATTGTACGTGGGTAATAACTGATTGCACGCGGATAATAGTTGATTGTACGTGGGTGATAGCTTATTGTATGTGGGTAGTGGCTGATTGTTCGTGGGTAATAGCTGATCGCACGCGTATAATAGCTGATTGTACGTGGGTAATAGCTGATTGTACTGGGGTAATAGCTGAATGTAAGTGGATAATAGCTGTTTGTACGTGGTAATAGCTGAATGTACGTGAGTAATAGCTGATTGTACGTGGGTAATAGCGGATTTTACCTGGGTAATATCTGGAAAAGTTATTTTAAATATAACTTGAACAATGAGAGCACACGTGAAAAAATTAAAAAGCTAATAAACATTCAATAGTAATCCTGAAAGACATGAAATAAAGCCAATAGAAAAATTGAAGCACAGTAAATATTACCTCAATATACTGTCCTTAAAGAAATGCGCAAACAATGAATCGTGAGCCAATGAACCCAAAAAAGGTACTACAGAAAACACGAATAAAAGCGAATGGGCGAATAAGAGCAGAAAACACCTTGGCGAAGTCTAGAGAGCTCGTGGACACCAGCTTATGAGTTCAAAGAAGAGATCATCAAACTTGCTGGGTAATTGAACGGTTAGAGAGGTAGCGTGTGGTGAAAGATACTTGCTACAGCGCAGTAGACCACCAAGAAGCCCAAATAACTGAGTGATGTGTATTATAATGAACTGCTAAAGATGAAATAGAATATCACCGATGGAAAAAAATTAAATAGAATACCATCAATGGAAAAAATTAGTAGGGGGCCATCAAAATGTCCCAAAACGGCAGCTGAGATGTAGATATCTGTCAAAAATAATCTTGCAGTAACAGGAAAAGAGATGGGCTTCCTTGGATTTGACGGTTGTTGCGTAATGGCATAAAAAGTAAATTACAATATAACCTATAAAAATGTGACTCAAAATAATCTCGGTCGTATACTAATGAAGGCAACAAAACTTATAAGGAATCCACTCAGACGTGAATTAATTGAAGCTAGCGGCTAGGGGATTGAAGCAAATAGAAAAATAACCTTGATAAAGTCCTAAAATAAATGCGTGAGGCAATAATCGGGGGCGCGAGTATAAAGGATAATGAACACATAAAGGTAATCTAATGGGACATGAATAAAAGCTTATAAGCTAGTAAAAGCAAACTAATGAACGAAAGTGAGAGAGAGAAAAACATCTAAGTAATTACCTAAGAAACAATAATGTGGAAAGCTCGTGGGCGCGTGGACACCAGCTTATAGGCCCAGTGCAGTGATCAACCAACACACTGAATCATTGGACGGTGAAAGAGGTAGCTTGTGTTGATAACGTACTATATATAGACGCAGGGTAATAGTACACTAGGGAAGAGTCTTGAGATTTGAG
>SDVV010025408.1:0-12427 GCA_016164225.1 Gammarus roeselii | reverse complement strand
TACATGTATATACATATATATGTATATGCATAAAAGAAGATACCTTTATGTATGCAATTTAGTTTTAATACGACCAAGTTGAAATGTCTTTCGTCTATTTGAGTGCATTGATAAGACAGTCTGCAAGGTCGTACAAGAGTTAGAGCTTCATTAGAGCGTTGACTTAATCAGACAACATTGTTATCATTGCCGTTCCACTGTCATTGAGTTCAATAGAGTCATACATATTACTTTTTGGTTCGTTGCGTGCCCAACTCAGGCGTTAGACATGTTGTTGGGAATATTTCATTGTTCAAAATAATTTAATAACAGCAAAATGAAATATATGACCACTTTGATTAAGTTACACCCTAACAATATTTTGTTGTTATCGTCCGTGATTTTTATGGAGAATTTAATGGTGTTCTGTACAATTATGTTACAATTTTTCCGACTGCAGCACAGATGACAGACAAAAGTTGGGGCTCGACGTTGGCTGGAGCGTTGGTGTCGGCATGCAGCATCTGAAGTGTTTGAAGAGAGTCGAAAATTTGCGTCGGCAACATCTGAAGTGATTAACGAGAGTCGAAATGGTGTCGGCAGCATCTGATGTGATTGACGAGAGTCGAAATGGTGTCGGCAGCATCTGAAGTGGTTAACGTGAGTCGAAATGGTGTCGGCAGAATCTGAAGTGATTAACGAGAGTCGAAATGGTGTCGGCAGCATCTGAAGTGATTAAAGATAGTCGAAATGGTGTCGGCAGCATCTGAAGTGATTAAAGAGAGTCGAAATGGTGTCGGCAGCATCTGAAGTGATTAAATAGAGTCCAAATGGTTTCGGCAGCATCTGAAGTGATTAAAGAGAGTCGAGGATTAGTGACGGCAGCATCAGAAGTGTTTGAAGAGAGTCGAAATGGTGTCGGCAGCGTATATAGTGATTAAAGAGAGTCGAAATGGTGTCGGCAGCATCTGAAGTGATTAAAGAGAGTCGAGGATTAGTGTCGGCATCATCAAAAGTGTTTGAAGAGAGTCGAAATGGTGTCGGCAGCATATGGAGTGATTAAAGAGAGTCGAGGATTAGTGTCGGCAGCATCAGAAGTGTTTGAAGAGAGTTGAAATGGTGTCGGCAGCATATGGAGTGATTAAAGAGAGTCGAGGATTAGTGTCGGCAGCATCAGAAGTGTTTGAAGAGAGTCGAAATGGTGTCGGCAGCATATGGAGTGATTAAAGAGAATCGAGGATCAGTGTCGGCAGCATCCTTTTCACTCATGTTTGGGCAGCTCAACGGGACGCTGCAGCTGTCTGTCGATTGACTCGTGTTTGGGCAGCCCAGCGTGACGTGGCAGCTGCCTGTCGCTTGACTCGTGTTTGGGCAACACAGCGTGACGTGGCAGGGAGTTAGTGAAGCAAATTTGACCGTTTCAGAATGTATTAGCTTGACGTTATGACGTCAGAGCTGTAAACGACTCATTCCAGTGCGATAAACCTCACCAAGACGCGCCGATTTTTGCTACTACCTTTATTGTGGCTCGTCCGTCGATTAGGGTCTGCTCGCTATAGAGAGCGATATTGGCAACAGTATTAAATTTTTGTCAATTATATCCAACAGATATTCGTAGACGCAATTCACCTATATAGTTCATTTAGCAGCCAAATTGAGATATTATCTCGAAGATGATAAATAAATAAGACACAAATCTCGCCCGTTCCGCTTTGTTTCATCGTGTTCACCGTTCTTTGCAGCCACTAGAAGAGCCTCAGCTTTTCTCCCATGGAAATACTGTAGTAATCGTCCTTCTAGATCTTCGCCGACAGAGGGTGTTACAAAAATGAGCAGACACTGTGTTGAATTTCCGAGTCTTAGTAACTATACGGTCTTTGTAACTACGCTAACAAAAACTTCTCGAGAGAATACTTGAATTGGTAATATAACTGCCTTATATGTCCAGCTCCCATGCAGAGATTGCTTCAAACTAGATGAAACAAAACCCTCCGCCTGCGCATCCAGGCGTGGTTTATTGCCATCTTAAATACTGTCCAGCATTACTTCCCTCTAGAGCCTGTGTTCCTAGGAACTACGCACGGATGTTGAGAGACCAATATCGTGGGCCTAGCCTGACTCTGGTGTAGTCGAGTGCCAGGTTACAGAGCAAAGTGCCGGCTGCTGTGGTGTAGTCGAGTTCTGGGTTGCAGAGCCCAGTACTGGCTGTTGTGGTGTAGTCGAGTGCTGGATTACAGGGCCCAGTACCGGCTGCTGTGGTGTAGTCGAGTGCTGGGTTAAAGAACCCAGTACTGGCTGTGGTGTAGTCGAGTACTGGGTTAGAGCCCGGTGCTAACTGTTGTGTAGTCGAGTGCTGGGCTACCGAGCCCAGTGTTGACTGTGGTGTAGTCGAGTGCTGGGCTACCGAGCCCAGTGTTGGCTGTGCTGTAGTCGAGTGTTGAGCTACCGAGCCCAGTGTTGACTGTGGTGTAGTCGAGTGATGGGCTACCGAGCCCTGTGTTGGCTGTGGTGTAGTCGAGTGCTGGGCCACCGAACCCAGTGTTGACTGTGACGTAGTCGAGTGCTGGGCTACCGAGCCCAGTGTTGGCTGTGGTGTAGTCAGTGCTGGGCTATCGAGCCCAGTGTTGGCTGTGGTGTAGTCGAGTGCTGGGCTACCGAGCCCAGTGTTGGCTGTGGTGTAGTCGAGTGCAGGGCTACCGAGCCCAGTGTTGGCTGTGGTGTAGTCGAGTGCTGGGCTATCGAGCCCAGTGTTGGCTGTGGTGTAGTCGAGTGCTGGGCTACCGAGCCCAGTGTTGACTGTGGTGTAGTCGAGTGCTGAGCTACCGAGCCCAGTGTTGGCTGTGATGTAGTCGAGTGCTGGGCTACCGAGCCCAGTGTTGGCTGTAGTGTAGTCGAGTGCTAAGCTACCGAGCCCAGTGTTGACTGTGGTGTAGTCAAGTGCTGGGCTATCGAGCCCAGTGTTGGCTGTGCTGTAGTCGAGTGCTGGGCTACCGAGCCCAGTGTTGGCTGTGGTGTAGTCGAGTGCTGAGCTACCAAGCCCAGTGTTGGCTGTGGTGTAGTCGAGTGCTGGGCTATCGAGCCCAGTGTTGGCTGTGCTGTAGTCGAGTGCTGGGCTACCGAGCCCAGTGTTGGCTGTGGTGTAGTCGAGTGCTGAGATACCGAGCCTAGTGTTGCCTGTGGTATAGTCGAGTAATGGGTTACAGAGCCCTATTTGCCATTGGGCGAATAACATATCAGATGCGCCTATATTTTTTTACGTTTTTTTGAGGGATTGTGTGAGTGGGTGTTTTAATCTGATTAGTTGATGTTCTTCTGACGTTTTGGGGCCAGGAAGAGGTGTTACCCGGAAGAAATAGCAACATGTGCAACCTTGGCGTTAACAGTAGAGTATATAACGACGAGAATTGCCCTGGAAAAGCGGACGACGAGAATTGCCCTGGAAAAACGGACGACGAGAATTGCCCTGGAAAAACGGACGACGAGAATTGCCCTGGAAAAACGTGGCGCGTATATAGCCCTGGAAAAACTAGGCGCGTATATAGCCCTGGAAAAACGAGGCGCGAATATCGCCCTGGAAAAACGAGGCGCGTATATAGCCCTGTGAAGGAATTAGATAGGCAATAAAAGAGCCGGAGAAAGACGCAAATGTGAAGGAATTAGATAGACGATAATTAGTGGTTGCAAAAATGCTTTTGTGAAGAAATTAGATTGGCGATAATTAGTGACTCAATATATGCTTTTTGTGAAGGGATTAGAGATTACATATATGCTTTTTGTGAAGGAATTAGAGATTACATATATGATTTTTAGTGAAGGATTTAGATAGGCGATAATGTGGGTGTACGAATATGCTTTTAGTGAAGGAATTAGATAGGCGATAATTAGTGACTCTATGTATGCTTATGTGAAGGAATTAGATAGGCGATAATTAGTGACTCCATGTATGATTTTGTGAAGGAATTAGATTGGCCATAATTAGTGACTCCATGTATGATTTGTGAAGGAATTAGATAGGTGTTAACTAGTGACTCCATGTATGCTTTTGTGAAGGAATTAGATATAGGATGACTAGATTTTTGAATCTTTTATCGCATGTATTGGTTAGGATGTATGTTATTTGTTAATATGTCAGACTTAGTCGCTGTATATCTCGGACATTGTAGTTATATGTTAAGACAAATTGATCAAGTTAGTTACTGATGATACATAGAGATACCAGGAACGTATGTTCTTTATTAATCGGCCGACGTATTTGTTAGGATGTATATTATTTGTTAGTGTGTCTGACCTACTCGCTGTATTTCTCGGACATTGTAGTTATATGTTTATTTTCTTCTATTCTGGTCAAGTGAGTTACTGATGGTACATAGAGTCTGCCCGTGACGAGTGGGGAAGAGGGGAAAGGATGACCGGAGTCAGGCGGTGTCCAAACCTTAAATGACAATTAGCGATTTTTATCTCTTGATGTGTGGTCACACAATGATCTTATCTCGAGATATATAGTCCTCTTGGGGAATTTCAGTTGCCTTACGATATCTTTCAGATTCCTTTCGATTTTTTTTTTGCATGCATTTACGATTGCTTACGTACGGATTATACAGATGTAGGTTATTAGATCTTGTCAACGATATATATATATATATATGATTGTATTGGAATATTTCGCATGGCAGGTGAATATATTACTATGTTTGTTATTGAATGACTCATTTGAATAGAATTTTTTACTGCTCAAACCTGAATTGTTAGGATATTCGTTGTAGTTATGTAAGAAATATGAGTATTTATTAGGAGAGCTTAGCTTGTTGTGCTTTATTTGACTCATTTTCAGAGGTTGTTTTGGTGGATGTTTTAGCGGTGAGATGTTTGATGTTGAATATAGGCTATGAACATTTACAGGTTATAACATGTTCATGTTGACGTGCTTCCATCATTTTATACGGAAATGACCTATTTCTGACTATAGCTCTACTTATTTCCTCCAATACTGTACCCACGTGACCTCATTAGCTGGTGAATCAGATGCAAGATATGTCTGAAGTATTATACGTGACTGGAATAGGTCTAGAAATTTGTTATACATTTCAATGGTAACGTAGTAAAACATAGCGTTTTTCTCATGATCTCAGAGTTAAATGTCAGATATTTTTGAGGAAAGTATGTTTATGAGGTGCAAGTCCATTATGTATCTTTATGAAATTCTCGTTATTGATCCCCTGCAAATGTATACTTTAACATTTAGAAGACGATTTACTGAATCGAGGGGTCCTAGACCATTTATGGTTTGGCTACCCTTCACCTAATGAGATATATTTATCTACGATTGCTGTGGGAGCTGTATACATCTTCAATTAGCTTAATATCTATCACATTTTCAACGTAAGACATGAGGCGTTTTAGTGCATTTCAATGTTAGTTCAATCGAGTTAACTTTAGGATATTGCAATCAAAAATTTATTAGATATATTATTTTTATTGATAATAGATTTTGACATAATTATATATACATAAATATACATGGGATATCATTTTACGAAAACATAACATTTTCACACCGAAAATTCGATGTGAGCATCTTCGCGAAACAAAAATAATGTCTTCGACCTCGCTCTCTTGTGTTATCTTGATCCTTGGTACCAGTGACAGTCTGTGGCTTCTTTATCAATGACGTATATTTATTCCTCACCTGAAGCTGTCAACTCGTCTTATCGGTGTAGGATTTATCATCTGGGTGTGGTTTTTTCTCTGATCTATTGGTCTTTGAGACTAACGCCCTTAGTACACATTTTAGATAAACGTGGATCTTTGGGAGAAGTGTATGCAATACTTGTAATCTTAGCCTTGTATCCAAAACTTTGTTTATAGTCTTCAGCGAGCCTTTTATAGACGGTATTTTTAATCACTATTACATGTTTGTGACATCAAATCGTTTCAGATTTTCTCCCTACTATTATCCACATTTCCATTCATTATATACCCAGTTCTCCTAGCACTCAAACAATTGTGACAGGATTCCCTCTTCTCATGCTTCATTACCAACATATTTGAAACAAAATCAGATATACATTCGATTTTTTTATGCAATTTTTCACTTCTTATACTTGTCACCCTTTCATTACCTCATCTGATAATTCGGTTTCCTTCAACTTTAGCAGTTTTTCCCTTCACACATTTCAATATCACTGTCAGTGATATCCATTTCACTGAAATTATCCCACGTTTCCCCGTATTTTCATTATTTTAAAATTTCGGTTATGGCTCGGGTTTTGCTCCCACCATATCGATTTAGCCATTTTCACCCAATCTTCATACATTCTTAGCTTGAGTGTTAGTGGCACCATACTTTCTTTTACGTTCACGCCGTTTTGAGCACTGTCTTTCTCATTAGATTGGAAACCCAAGTCCGGATTATTATGCTCTATCAATGCGCCCATTGCATTCTATCAATGCGCCCATTGCATCCATTGAGGTCATATTTCCTCGTTCATTTCTAAGATTATCATATTCAAGATAATGGTGTCCTTTGAGATAGCGCCAAAGCCCGAATGTGGAGCCTGATTTGCTTAATTTTATCTCCGCACTGCAAATAACACATACCCCCGTCTTTTCATTCCTGTTAAAATTCTTCCACATCAAACTGGGCCGCATCTTTCTTCCCCGAAAGCGAATCGCTATCTGAAGGAGTACAGATATGAGTCCAATTTCTACATACAGGATCGTTACCTTCACTGTGTTGGCACATGTATGGGCTACCATGTAGGCATTTACACACATTTTGTGCATAAGGGTTGCCACACACTGCCGGGTGCATTAATACAGTCCCAACCTAACCTTTCCCATAGAACAACATCCCTTGCTGTTGATACAAGATATTTCATCTGCATCAGCTTCATACTATGTTATGTTAAAAGAAGTAATCATCCTATCCGATCCTAACCTATCTGATGTCAGTATTCAGTCATTGTTTTATACAATGCATAATACATTTCTCCACGTGTCTCTACATTTTGATCTATTCTTTGCAGTTTTGACGCCTAATTACTTCTACTTCGCAATCAATCTCGACTCATATATGTTACCAGAGTGGTCAGATTTTTCAATCTTAGATGGATTGAATATTACAAGTAATTCATATTTGTTTCCATCATCATACAAATGGGACGACATCATCTCATACTAGGTCTACCACATTTTTTCTTCATTATCATTATTGAAAAAATATATTTTAATATTTATAACAAAATTTAAAATTCAAAACAATTTCGAATTTCATTACTATCCCAAGTTATCACATCATTAGATTGATTTGGCTTTTTGAAATTTGAAAATGTATTGTAATTCGAAATTGTTTTGAATTTTAAATTTTGATATAAATATTTAAATATATTTTTTCAATACATGTATACGTACATGCGCTCAAATATACACATACACGTACGTACATAGGTCTATACACGTACATACGTACATACATGTTGACGACAGTGAGCGCTGATAGGCGAAATGATTTGCAGGATGAAACATGTAATCAAGTTATAAAAGGTATCTGCAGGCGGCGAATGGAGTCAGTGATACGTGGAGAACAAGCGAGACGTGCGTATCGACTTAGAATAAATGAAAATGGATGTTCACATCTCAAAAATTTGTTTACGAGTGTTGGATGAAAACATCTCCGAAGATGATTTAGCTTGGTTCGAGGATATATTGACAAGTGATGAAAATATTAATTATCTACAAATGCGGAGAACAAGAATCGCAAGAGCGGGAACTAATATCCATATATGGAAGGAGAATGAAGAAAACAGGATTTGGGTGACTGATTTCAAGACGTTTCAGTCGTATGTAACAGAGTTCAAAAAAATAAGAATGTATATCTTGAAATTTATAAGTCGCGAGCAGAAAACTTCCACACATGTAAGAAAGTTGGGTTAGTGGAAAATAAATTCTATCTAGGGAGTGAAGAAAATATGGAGTATATAATGGAATTTCTTTCGGATAAAGATTGGAGGTATATTGAATTGGATAAGATTCGAATAATTAAAGTTCGCATAGAAGAAGAAGAAGAACCTTTATGGAAATGCGGGGATCTACATTTATGGAGACACGGGGATGGAATAGGTTTCCGAATTCGTATCAAAGATATGGTGGAGTATATGAAGGAATTTGAGAGGAGACTGATGCATAGTGATGATGGTTACGGTTGAATGTTCGCACCATGTTGATACAAGAATGCAGAAACATTGATACATCCAGCAAGACTGGGTGACTATACGAGCCATGCTGTAATCGAAAAAAAAAATAGATAGAAGTTATTGATGATGTCAGCAAAATCTGTTATCAATACTAATAATGCAATAATAAACCATGTCAATCCCTAATCAAATGTTTATAATATCCTAGGACTCAAAGGTTAAGCAATGAATTTGCATATAACGTGTAAGTAGGAGGCAACATCGAATTGTCGTGAAAAATTTGGTAGACCAAAATTGGAAGTGTGTATCAAAACTGCAAAAGTTAGATCAAAAATGTAGAGTCAAGTGGAGCTAATTTGTTATGGATTGTATATTTCAAAGACAAAATACCGTACATAAGTTAGGTAAGGTGAGGTTTTTGACATGTACATATGTATACAGGACTAAAGACATACATACATACGTAATTGATCTCCGAAACGAGTGATGATAGACTTAAAGATTTGCAGACGCATTATAAAAACAAGTTGTATGACGTGATTGGAGTCAGTGTTACGTGGACGATAAGCGGATACGGACGGATCATCCTCAAATAGATAAAAATGGATGTTCAAGGGACAAAAATTAGTTTACGTGTTCTGGAAGAAGAAATCTCCGAAGATGATATGAGTCGGATCGAGGATATATTGACAAGTGATGAAGATATCAGATATCTCAGAATGGGTAAAACAAGAATCAAAAGAGAATGGTGAGATATAAATCAGAGTCCGATGAGAAAATATTCAGTCAATATTGGGATTCTGTTGTGGGAGGATGGGTTATAGCTTGAGTCCTCGATTGTTCGAAAGAAATGGGGTGATGGGGGCTTGTAAACTGTGCCAGAAAGAAATAAAATTGAATAAACATAAATCGACGAGTAACGTGTGGAGACATTTAAAACGTTGTCATCGTGAAGAGTTTGAAAAAAATATTGGACAGAAAGAAGTCAGATCTATGGTACAAATCATCAAAGGATGAAGTATCAGGAGAAAATGAAGAAAAAATGTGGTAGACCTAGTATGAGATGAAGTCGTCCCATTTGTATGATGATGGAAACAAATATGAAGTACTTGTAATATTCAATTCATCTAAGATTGAAAAATCTGACCACTCTGGTAACATATATGAGTCGAGATTGATTGCGAAGTAGAAGTAATTAGGCGTCAAAACTGCAAAGGATAGATCAAAATGAAGAGACAAGTGGAGAAATGTATTATGCATTGTATAAAACAATGACTGAATACTGTACATCAGATAGGTTAGGATCGGATAGGATGATTACTTCTTTTAACATAACATAGTATGAAGCTGATGCAGATGAAATATATTGTATCAACAGCAAGGGATGTTGTTCTATGGGAAAGGTTAGGTTGGGACTGTATTAATGCATCTGGCAGTGTGTGGCAACCCTTTTGCACAAAATGTGTGTAAATGCCTACATGGTAGCCCATACATGTGCCAACACAGCGAAGGTAACGATCCTGTGTGTAGAAATTGGACTCATATCTGTACTCCTTCAGATAGCGATTCGCTTTCGGGGAAGAAAGATGCGGCCCAGTTTGATGTGGAAGAATTTTAACAGGAATGAAAAGACGGGGGTATGTGTTATTTGCAGTGCGGAGATAAAATTAAGCAAATCAGGCTCCACATTCGGGTTTTGGCGCCATCTCAAGGGTCACCATTATCTTGAGTATGATAATCTTAGAAATGAACGAAGAAATATGACCTCAATGGATGCAATGGGCACGTTGATAGAACATAATAATCCGGACTTGGGTTTCCAATCTAATGAGAAAGACAGTGCTCAAAATGGCGCGAACGTTAAGAAAATGTGGTGCCACTAGCACTCAAGCAAAGAATGTATGAAGATTGGGTGAAAATGGCTAAATCGATATGGTGGGAGAAAGACCAAAGCCATGACCGAAATTGAAAATAAGGGGAAACGTGGGATACTTTCAGTGAAATGGATATCACTGACAGTGATATTGAAATGTGCGAGGAAAAAAACTGCTAAAGTTGAAGGAAACCGAATTATCAAATGGGATAATGAAAGGGTGACAAGTATAAGAAGTGAAAAATTGCATAAAAAATCAAATGTATATCTGATTTTGTTTCAAATATGTTGGTAATGAAGCATGAGAAGAGAGAATCCTGTCACAATTGTTTGAGTGCTAGGAGAACTGGGTATATAATGAATGGAAATGTGGATAATAGTAAGGAAAAAATATGAACCGATTTGATGTCACAAACATGTAATAGTGATTAAAAATACCGTCTATAAAAGGCTCGCTGAAGACTATAATCAAAGTTTTGGATACAAGGCTAAGATTACAAGTATTGCATACACTTCTCCCAAAGGTCCACGTTTATTTAAAATGTGTACTAAGGGCGTTAGTCTCAAAGACCAATAGATCAGAGAAAAAACCACACCCAGATGATAAATCCTACACCGATAAGACGAGTTGAAAGCTTCAGGTGAGGAATAAATATACGTCATTGATAAAGAAGCCACAGACTGTCACTGGTACCAAGGATCAAGATAACACAAGAGCGCGAGGTCGAAGACATTATTTATGTTTCGCGAAGATGCTCACATCGAATTTTCGGTGTGAAAATGTTATGTTTTCGTAAAATGATATCCCATGTATATTTATGTATATATAATTATGTCAAAATCTATTATCAATAAAAATACTATATCTAATAAATTTTTGATTGCAATATCCTAAAGTTACCTCGATTGAACTAACATTGAAATGCACTAAAACGCCTCATGCCTTACGTTGAAAATGTGATAGATATTAAGCTAGTTGAAGATGTATACAGCTCCCACAGCAATCGTAGATAAATATATCTCATTAGGTGAAGGGTAGCTAAACCATAAATGGTCTAGGACCCCTCGATTCAGTAAATCGTCTTCTAAATGTTAAAGTATACATTCGCAGGGGATCAATAACGAAAATTCCATAAAGATACATAGTGGACTTGCACCTCATAAACATACCTTCCTCAAAAATATCTGACATTTAACTCTGAGATCATGAGAATAACGCTATTTTTTACTACGTTACCATTTAAATGTATAACAAATTTCTAGACCTATTCCAGTTACGTATAATACTCCAGACATATCTTGCATCTGATTCACCTGCTAATGAGGTCACATGAGTAACGTATTGGGGGAAATAAGTAGAGCTATAGTCAGAAATAGGTCATTTTCGTATAAAATGATGAAGCTCGTCAGCATGAACATGTTATAACCTGTAAATGTTCATAGCTTATATTCAACATCAAGCATCTCACCGCTAAAACATCCACCAAAACAACCTCTGACAATGAGACAAATAAAGCACAACAAGCTAAGCTCTCCTAATAAATACCCCATATTTCTTATATAACTACAACGAATATCCTAACAATTCAGGTTTGAGCAGTAAAAACTTCTATTCAAATGAGTCATTCAATAACAAACATAGTAATATATTCACCTGCTGTGCGAAATATTCCAATACAATCATATATATATATCGTTGACAAGATCTAATAACCTACATCTGTATAATCCGTACGTAAGCAATCGTAAATGCATGCAAAAAAAATATCGAAAGGAATCTGAAAGATATCGTAAGGTAACTGAAATTCCCCAAGAGGACTATATATCTCGAGATAAAATCATTGTGTGACCACACATCAAGAGATAAAAATCGCTAATTGTCATTTAAGGTTTGGACACCGCCTGACTCCGGTCATCCCTTCCCCTCTTCCCCACTCGTCACGGGCAGACTCTATGTACCATCAGTAACTCACTTGACCAGAATAGAAGAAAATAAACATACAGTACTGGAAAAATTATTATGGATTTTTGAGATTTTCGGTATTTTTACATAAAAAGGTGAAATAAACACAATTTATGTATTGATATATGATTTATTTCATATTATTTATGCAGAACGAGTATTTCAGTAGTCTGTTTGCCCTCCTTTAGCAGACTTAAGGGCTTGTACCCGTTTAGGCATGCCACGAATTAGTGTCATGCACAAATCCTTGATTCTGTCAGAATGGAACCAAACTTTTATGAGGCGTTCAATAAGCTGTTTTTTGGTTGTAATGGGGACTTCATGTATTTCATTCTTCAACAGACACCACAAACTCTCAATGGGGTTCATGTCTGGTGAATTTCCTGCCCACGGAAGCAATTCAACACCATTATCGGCACA
>SDVV010025407.1:0-12427 GCA_016164225.1 Gammarus roeselii | reverse complement strand
CATATAGATATTTCTTGTGTAAAAAAAACGAGAGTTTGAATTTATCACTAATTGTAAATCAACTTTATTGATAGATACAGTATTTATTCAAAAATAAATAGAAATCATCGTAGGTTCACTAAATTTCAATTCACGTCCAGTGTCAATGCTAGATATATCTTCTATAATAACAACATTTTTCTTTGGTTACACCTACTAACTTTGAGACATCGAGATTTTCGCAGTTGAGCTGGTCACAGCGTAGCTGCCAGCTGACCCACACCAGTGGGGACACTCTCAACTCTCCCTCTGGTCGCATTCTCAGTCAAACGTCAGATTGTCTTTGATGTCTATTATAGAGTTAGCTGACTATCTTTTATGTATTTCAAAGAAGTCAAAAAAAGCCTTTGCTATCAGCGTACAATACGAATCAAGTGGGACTTGCCAAACTTGTTAGAAAAATTGAGTTCCTTAGCCAAGTTACTAGACGTGATCCGTGATATGATTCGGTGGTGCTGCATATCCGTTCACTCGATCTAACTTTCGACTATTCTAGCTATGTATAAATGAGGAAACGTAGCTAGGGCGAGAATAAACACAGCTCTAAACTAATCATGGACCGGTGGAGTGGAAAAAGTGTTATCTTATAAGGCAACGAGTAGCAGCAACAACTATGGGATCGGATGGGGTGAGGAGTTCAGCTATTCTTAAGTAGTTCGACTTGACGGTGATGGACCGTTCTGAATCATTCGATGACACTCTCCAGGATACATCTTGGTTTTACACTTTTCGAAAGTTCTGCATCAAGGGAAATTGTCTCAATCCTCGAGAGATATGTGCTGATCATGATGTGTGGCGATGCACGGATGCCGGTTTCGGGAAAAAGACCTATTATGGGGACATTAATAGGTCAGAGGTGCAGAAGGCGGTAGAGGTGATGACAGCAATACAAGCCCCTGGTTTGGATGGCGTTGTGACTGAGAGCGTGGAAAAGGGTGGAGAAACAATTGTCGAATAGCTGGCGAGGCTACTGAGTCTGTGTTTTGTGGCGGGCGTGTTGCCGATTGAATAGCGCAGTACTTATATTGTTCCGCAGTGTAAGAGTGAAGAAGATAAACATGAATTCTGCAGCTCAAGAGAAATCAGTTTATTATGTGTGGTCGGAAAATTATACGGGCGAGTGCTAATCAAAAAGATTAGAGACTGTACAGATGGAGCAATTGTAGAAGAACACTGTAGTTTAAGGAGTGGTAGATGGTGTGACGATCAGAATTTCATAGTAAGACAAGTCTGTGAGAAGTTCCTTACGATAGAAAGGATGTGATCTGGACCTTTATGGATTTGAAAAAGTCATAAAGCAGGGTTAACAGGGAAGCGTTGTGGAGGGAGTTGCATGATGTCCGTAGTGAGCGAGAATCTGTTGAAGCGGTTCGGAGTTTCTATGTTGACAGCAAGGCATGTGTCAGCCTTGGGAGCGAGCTGAGTGACTGCTTCACAGTGAAAGTGGGTCTTATATTGCGCTGCGTTATCTCTCTGTGGCAGTTCGATCTCTACATGGAAGGTGAACGCGAGTTTGTCGGTCGTGGTTTGGAGCTGTTGGGAGTGAATGGGTGGAGTAGGCCGTCGAGCCAATTGCAGAGTGCGGATGATACGGCACTGATGGCGGTTTCAGAGATGAAGTTGTGTAAGCTAGTGTTGGATTTCAGCAGAGTGAGTTAGTGAAGAAAGCTGTGAGTTAATGTGGATGGGAGCAGAGTAATGAGATATTTGCAGAATGTCGATGCGAGCAGAATTAGTGTCCTCATAAATATGAGAACATTTTTTCATTTGTTCATATGTGGAGAAGACTGAACTGAGGTGAAGTCGCTAATAAAGAAAGGATGTGATGTGTTGGGTGCACTGAAGAGAGTAATGAGCTGTAGGACGTTGTAAATGGGAGCGAAGAGCGGGTTCTATGAGGGTGTAGTTTCCCAACTCTGCTCTACGGTGCTGAGACTTGCGGGTGAGACCAGAAGAGAGTAGATGGTTTGATGTTTTCAAGATGAAATGTTTGAGGAGCATAGCTGGAGGGACGCTGAGAGACAGGATCAAAAACGACGAGGTGCGAATTTGAACGGGGATAGTCAAGAAGTTAAAAGGCATTGTTGATCCGCGTGTTCTGAGGTTGCACGGACACACGGTGGGGATGGATGAAGGGAGATTGCTATAAAGGATGATGAAGGCGGAGGAGAGTGAGCGTAAGCCTAGAGATAGAACTAAGTTCGGGTTGATGGATGGTGCGACTCAAGCATTAGTAAGAAGAGACTTGAGTGTGGAGATAGCGAGAGGGCGTGCAATGAATAGGCGCGAAGGAGAATGATTGTGAATGGATGATTTTTGAGATTACCCTGATGTACTTTCCCCACTTTGGCATCTCTTCGTGGGTGGACGGCGGCCCGGTCATCAGGACGCGACAGTTACTCTCGGACCGCACTCATAACCCACAGTGTGTGTTGCGTGGTTTTCGGGCCGAATCATTAAACACAAAAGGGCTAAGTTTTGCTAGTTTGAGCCTATGAGAGGAGTTTGAGTTGTCCCCTGCCGTCGGCCACCTCCTTTCCTGAGGTATTCGGCCTAGTTTTTGCATCTCTATCTGTATGAGATACTTGGTGGTCTTCTCTCATTGTGGGCCTTCAGAACCCAAGAGATACGTTGTTAAAAGTTTCGATTATAGCTTCCACCTACCTGGAGTGAAGACGCTGATGTACTCTATTCACGTGGCATTACGAATGACATCCAGAATGTGTTTAATTTTACACAAACTATGCTTCAGAAACGCCGCAATAGTGCAGTTTAACGACGTCACTCTATTTGCCGAGCAACACTACGTAATGAAAGCTGGGATCGAGGAAGCAGGATGCTTCCTGCCTAGTCATTTATACGGCAGCTTTATAACACTTTGTTCAAGGATTGCAATAACGACAGAGGGAAAGTGTCCTTATCAACGACCTAGCATGAATGCGGGTAATATGAACTTGTCCAAAAACTAAGCGTAGAAATTTGCAGTCGGTTACTGTGGCATCGTAAGTTCTTTTCAGTTATTAAACCCGGTAGGCAGTATTTATTTTCTACGGTTTCGGGTAGTTCATATTTCAGCAGGTCTCATTTTTTTCATACTCTACTCCAACAGGTCACACGAAAATTAAATTGGGTTCACATTGAATGATGATATTCGAACTCATTCCTATGGATGTAATTGAAGTAACTTCCGATCCATTCATAGGAATATTTTGCCCTGACATTTATTGCAACATTGATATATTGCTGTGATCAGCAGCATCGATTTATTATTGAAATTAGTAAATAACTTTAAAACTGAGAAATTCTGTTTAAATTGTTTTTTCTCCAATTTTTGTGTAGGAATCAATCTTCACCAAGTTCCATGGGTTTTACTTTAGGTTACACTACAACCAACATTCATAATTTACAAATTTGTTTTGTTAATGCATCGGAGAGTAAACGAAATCTCAGGAGCAATTCCCGCGGTTTAGATGTAACTTTGTTGCTGAGTCTGATCACAAACTGTTTTTTTATTTACGTGAACTATGGCATGATATTTCAAAGTGCAGATGATATGCGTGATGACTTCATCAGCGTGATGACTTCATCAGCGTCACTTCCTTCAATTATTTTATGCATACTAGTCATGTATTGTAAGAATTATTGTATTATTTTGATTTACGATTAAATATTTTATGGATATTGTGTAAAAACTTTTTTTGTGATGATTTAATAAATCTGTTCACACAAACATAGAATGATCATAACGTTACGTATACAAATACGTCTTACTGGAAGCATCCAGTTGTACCAGAAGTGATTGAAATTACAAATTTTTCTTGATTTTTTTTTCGTATGTGTTTTGTGGGAGACTGCAACGAGCGCTTGCTCTGCGGGACTTGATGTTCGTCACTCAATGATCATCAGCACGAGGCCGAGTTTGGAGCAGAGCAGCCTGGATGCTCTTTTGAATAAGGACATGGAAGCTTGGTGGAGGGAAATTACTTTATTCCCATTTGTGAACGTAGGGCGATTTCTAATAGTACGCATCTTGCTTCATGCATGCATGGTGTGGCTAAGCGGGAGAGAGATAGTAACTGCAAGGCAAACCGGGTGAGACAGTCCCTCCCCAATCAAAAAGGTGCTTCATTCAGAAGGGTTCAAATGTCCTGTTAATATTTCTTGTGTCTTATCCATGACATATTCTCTAATGGCGAGACAGGTGAATAAATAACAACTCAAACCTTGAGTTAATACTAACTTAGAGAATATAATAATTGGTTTCAGTAGAGCCTTAAGTTTCATTTGGCAATTTCAGTGTTATTTGGGCCTCATATGGCTTTGATTGTCCAGTGTTCCATTTGTTTTGGGCCTAGACCGCTATGTCTTAAATGGGACCCAATAACCTAGTTAGGCGAATGGTCTTAACTACTGGTATATAATATGATGTGATAAAACTCGTCATAGCAGCAGCGACCCAGAACTGATCGCACCTGTCTCATGTCGATTTAACTGCTAATCATAGTGATTGAACTGAATATTTCAAAGTCTGAAGACGGCTCAATGTCATAAGTCGTGCCCATCACTCGGGCTCTTTGGGTTCGATTTGGGGCAAAGACTCAGCCTTTTTCAGAAATATATTAACGGCATAGTTAGACGAATTGTCTCCAACACTTTTATTTTCTTTATGATTCGAGAAAGTGGCCACAAGCCACTTTCATGTTTATTGTGCGACAGCATTCGCCAATTTTATTTATGTACATCTGTTACTGTTGTATGGTGCCCCTTCGTTCAACTTGACCCAAACGTGACGTAGTATTATTTTATTGGATGACGAAAGACCAATATGACCGAGATGAATGACTAACAGAAGGTAAATACTGTTGAGACTTGAATAGATGCCATTGAATTTTATTTTGTTGATAGCTGAGTTCATGGATTGGACACCCTTTCGAAGTTCGTACCTAATCTAACATTCGTCACAATGGTGGTGATGTGTGCTACTTTGCAAATTCAACATTAATTCTACAAACTGTTTCTTTCTGCGAGCAAATTCATTTGTTTGCCCGGGGAAGTGCATGTATTCAACGGAAGTGCAATTTGCTGACAGAAGAAACATCATATTGTCTAATGATATTGTCAAGTATCCCGGGAATGTGGGAACCCGGGATCCCAAATGATCTTAGAAACTGTTTTCATTCCGGGATTCTGTTTCCTATCAGGAGATGTTCTATAGTGATTATGAGCTTCATAAGCCTTCTCTTCCAGTGCTGCTTTGTGAAAGGTTGCCCTCCCCCTCACATAATGCTGCCCTATCAGACTACGCGTATCGGACATACTGTCAAACTAGTTGTTCAGGTGTATAGATGGTATTTACTTTTCTTAGTGGTCAATGGGAGACTTTCATTTGACTATTACCGGTAGAGGATCGGCGGCGGATGGGCGGAGATAATAATTAGAGATGTCCCAGCCTATACTAAAAAGTTGATCCCGTGTTCGACAGTATCCAAGCCTCACCCTTTTATGATCAGTTTTGAAGGGATAGCTTCCGCAGTACCGACCATCTCGAATGCTACTGCCTCATTCCGTTGTATGGATATCTGTTACATCGTAGATTGTTACAAGCGTGGACGAACGCAGTGTCGGAAACAATATTTTGTTTCATTTCTGCATATTAAAGCATGTATCTGTATCACTCCTATTCACCTCTAATGAGAAATACAATTGAACAAACTGTGGTTCCTTGCCTTTGATTTAATAGCCAAGTATTTAACTCGCTTCCGTTTAGTCGACCCTGCCATTGATTCCCCGGACCTTCGCGCCTGAAAAACTCGCTCATCCATCCTGCATAGGAAAACATGTATTCAGGCTTTAGGGAACTCATTGTGCATTTATTAAGAGGGAAGCTAACTGTTTTGACAATAAGAAACGAAGCTTCTTAATTAAGTGGGCAACGGTGAACTTTATCAATGCCTTATTTCACTGCGGGACGCCTAAAAAAACGCTCTTCAAGAAAGTAAATCAATGGATTAATGTGTTGTGCAATTTTCCATGTTCTTTGGAATGGATGGCGAATCGATTACATGAAAGGAAACTTATTTCTTGTATTGAATAGAAAAACTAAATTAACTACGTCTTCATTTTGTTTGCATTTTGATCTAAATCTTATTCCATTTGTGAAAATGACGGGCACAATGAATCTTAACTAGAGTTTCTTTGTTATTTTTTTCTGGGCAAACATTTTACCAATTAATCTAAGCTCTAAATAATGTTTTACATGTATTGTCATTAATATGATTATTCCCAAGATTCCCCGAGATCCCTGCATGAAAGCCATTTTGTTATGGAATGCGGATATAAGCAACTGTTCTCATCAGAAAACCCAGATTTGCTGGGTTCTAATGATCACATATGGTCCCTGCAACAGATGAAAATTTACCGTACATCACACTCCTTTCTTGCACTGCCACGCCAACAAGCTTCACCGCCCGGACCCCGCAACATACACTCCTGGTCAGGAGTGATGTCCGTGATCACTGTCAGCGGCAGAACCCGACCGCGTTAACGGATTTTCTCTACTCACGGCCACCCCGTGTCACAACGAGTCACCATGGGCGGGTGAGCACACCAGAGCGAGTCAAACTCAAGCACCCACCATCATTCTCGCCTCACGCCTATCCATTGCACGCTTTCTCGCTACTTCAACAGTTATGACTTGGCTACCTAACGCCTGCTTCTCGCCATCCATTAATCCAAACTCTGTTTTACCTACAAGCCTGCTTTCAACCACCTTCGCCTTCATTACCCTCTTCACCAATCAACCATCATCCATCCTCACCAGTGGCCGAACCTTCTCAGAACATGTCAATCTACTCTGTCCTCTATCTTCTTCATCATTCCCGTTCTAATTCGAAATCTTCAATATTGATCCTGTCTCTCAGTGTTACTTCAGTCAAGCTCCTCAAACGTTTCATCACAGAAACATTCAACCACAAATCTCTCTTATGACTCCGCGAACAGCAACGGAATGATCAAACCATGTAAAATTGAATTTATCAAAGTCATCGTAATACAAGCTAATTCATTGACAATTAACTTCACTTCTTACGTGTCAACTGCAGAATAGTAAGCAGGCATAAAACTGGTGGTTATTTTTCATTCTAGTAACATTGTCGTCGAAGTGGAAAGGCTGCCAGACGCTGAAATTATTTAACAGAGGTTGTAACCATCTCCAGCGACAGCTGTGTTTCCAGTGTTCTTATTCAGTATTGAAGAAGCTTAGTCTCACAGGGCAGTCAAAGCAGTTAAAGCCGAAAACTCACTGAGCTGATACAAATTACCTTTTTATCCGTTGGGAAGATATTTTTATGAAGAATTAACATAATGGAGTTTCTGTTTTGATACGTTTAAGCATTATATTTTCCTCGCTCGCCTAACCCTAGCTTTTATACTCTCCTTACAACAGCTTTGCCATATCAATCCAACCTAAAACAATAGCGTATCAAAAAGAGTATATCCTTTTCCTAACATTTTGGCTTGCCTGGAAGTGACGGCAAGAAAAAGCGTTCTGACTCTGGGACCATTGGGATGCAGAGAGATGTAAGGAGCAGGGAACATGGGGAGGCGTACGAGGAGCAGAGGACATGGACGCAGTCTGGGGGTCAAGTGGAGGATTGTTGCGTGAAGTGGATGAAAGAGAGTACGTATTGGGGGTCAAATGAGGAAGGGGAGAGTGCGAGAGTTGGTCGTGGATGAAAGTGGGTGAAAGGTTGTGCGTGAGCCAAAGCTTGACGGATCGGTAATGAGTTAGGGATAGAAGAGGATGGGGGTTGAGGAAAGGGGTAATGTTGGTAGTGAAAGTTTGGTTTTGAACGACATTCCCACTATCCAAAAGATTTAGATAGAGATACAGACACTAAGCTGAGTCCCCCCGGAATGGAGATGGCTATCGGCAAGGCGCACCTCACTTTTCTCTCATACACTCAAGCAGCTTGGCCCTTTTGCGATAAATGGTCCTGCCGAAAGATCCCGCCACACACCAACCACTCTGTGTCAAGAGCGCGGTCCATAGTCAGAGTCAGCAGCAGTGCACGACAGTCTGACTGGTTTACCACTGCTACGTCCTAGTGACCGGGCCCTCCCATCCACCACCATCCGTTTCTAAACGAGATGCAAAATTCGAGAATACTCATCAGGGCAGTGAAAGTTCAGCTATCGTGTTTACCAAAATTATCTTCCAGTAAATGTAAATAATTGGCACTGGATAAGCTTATAGGCTGATAAAAATGTATGTAATTATGACTTTGAAAAAATATATGTCTGGAAACCAATATAAAATAGATAGAACATAGATATAGGGAAGCAAACTATACAGACCAGACGGGAAGTAGCGTATGAAATTAACAATGAACCTCAGCGGAATGTTTAAAACCAAAATGAGCCAACATCCTCGTTCCAACACAAAAAAATGGGTAATAATAAAAAGAAATCGATCAAATTGAAAATGAACTTTAGTTACCGAGTGAAATATTTAATTGTGAGACTATTTTAGACCAGTAGTAAAACTTGTTCTTCCGAACCCCCGTCTTCAATCAGGCTATGGCTACAAGCCTTCCTTTGTGCGGATGGTTTATTCAAGTTCAATATTCAATATTCAATAATTGTTCAAGCTCAATATTCAATATTGGGCTGATTGATCCGGCTGAGCTTCATTGACTTAATTCAATAGTGTTATCAATTCGTTTGTATTGCAATTATCACCAGATATGGTTCAACCTAGAGAAGGAAAACCCTATAATTGTGTTAGCTAACATTTCGTGAGCGCCCCTCGGGTTGAAATCTCTTTGCATTCATCACAACATCAACAAAACAATGTACCTAGAATAATGAAAGAATTTGACTTGGTTTGCGAAAATAGATAACGTAATATTCATAAGTGACAGGAATTGAAGATAAAGAGAAATGTTTGAATAAAGTGTTAGGAGCCGCTGCATATTAGCAAGTTGATATGACTATTTATTACATGACCAACCAGATTGTTCAGCTGTGGGTTTTGTTTGTTGATGGATCTACACTAATGTCACGTAAACAGTGTGATCAATTTGATCATTAATATTCGGTTGATGATATCAATTGGTGTCTGTATGAACATAATTAATTACAGAAGTAAACAAGCTGTGTTGGAGAAGATCTGCCGATGGACCCTACATTATAACCGATGACACAAAATAAACTAGAAAATTGATGGAAACTATGAAATATACTTTTAAATGATTGGTCGTTGGTAGGTAAAGCACAGGGAGTTTTCTGACGTGTTCAACGTATAGAGGGCTGCTGCAAAATATCGGTACGAATTTTTTTGAACAGATTTGTTTCGATCCAATCAACTTAAGTTTTCTGACAATGATTTTTGATCGTTACCTTGTGCTAAAATTTTCGGGTGTGATGAATGCTCCATCAAATAACAAAATTACAATTTTTTTACGCTGAGATTCTATGTCAATGTTGTACTCCATCATCAATCATTCAAACGATATAATTCGTTTTAGTAAAGTTCGTCGACTTCCACGAGCATTTTATAAATAACACAAATGTTGCTTATGAGCTGAAGCTCGTTCTTAACTTCAAGTCACCTGGCTGCCACTCCGGTAAAAATTAAGACTAATCTAACCATTTACTAAAACATTAACGCCACAATATGCAGAGGATAACCAAAATAATTGTGTATCACGTGATAAAGCATGAAATGTCAAGTGTTGTTAGTAAACACTAAAACGTTTGCATTGAAATTTGGAGGGAAGTCAGATTTGACCTTTGATGTCCGTGAGTGATCAATTTTAAGATGGTCGCCAGTCAACCCGGTGCAACCTGCAAACGCGGCTACCAAACTGGGATTGGAGATCTTAATTCAAACTAAACCGGGGCACTTAGTAATTTGATGATACTTTTGAGACAATCAGAGTTAAAGGATATGCATTTAGGTCAAGGTCGTTATCAAGCTCAGGAATGTCGATGTAAAGTATTAAAAGAGTTTACCTGCCGTGATTATTTTTTGTTATTGTAAGCCGCCGCAGATGGCGTTTCTGCAATAATCAAGGCATAAATGATACAGAATGATTTAAAAAAATGGGTTTTCGGTAAAATGTGGTATGATAGTTGGTGTTTTCTGTGTTTCAGAATCCCCTCTGTTGCCCTGGAGAAGTGACCGCAACCATACCCAAGCGTTGCATCCTAGCCGGCCCTACCCAGCCATAAACATCCAAGTGATCCAAGCACCCCCAACCTCTAACTGAGACATTGGTCTTCCCTGCAATGAAGTAACTGATGAATCTTTGAGGTATACTCTAAGATCAACGATACGACCCGCCCGTAGTGGTTATGCATTCTTGGCAGAAGATCATCTAAAATTGAAGACTCTTCTGCACATGTCAATGAACATAAACATGAAACAATCGGATGATTGGGATGGCATAGAACAACCTGAAGGCACACAGGGTTAAGTGACACAAGAAATATCAGCTTAAATTCCCCAAAAAAATGATTACTTACCAAACTCAGAGAGAATTTATTTCAGGACAACAACAAATAACATCTACTGTGAACACGCGACCTGTTCACAGTCATCCACAGTTCCGAGCCTATATGCCTTGTTCTTCTGCGATGAATTTGCTGGTTCCACAAGCTTACTCGACATAAAACATCATTTAACAACATCGACATAAATGAGCGAAGGTGTGCCCTTAAAGTTGAGATCAGGGCTTTGTTGACTACGCTTGCAATATAAGACATGATTGTGACTGAGGATATATACCGTCACGACTTCTGAGATCACTATGCAACAGAGCCAGGGGGACTGAATCCTAATACAGTGAGGAAGATGATACTTGCATGCATGGCAAAGCCCTTGCTGAGCTAATGTCTTACCTAGAATAAATGAATTGTGATTCCCGCAGTGCTTCTGTCTATAAACTAATAGACAGCGCGCAGCTCTACAATGTCGGACTTTAGCTGTTTAGTGTTACTGTAGAGATACGGACTCGCACCACAAGACCTATAAACAAACTGTTTAAGGCACCTCCCAATCTGAGAACTCATTCCCAGGGGAGAGACATTCCTCATGTTTCGAGGACATTGCACCAGCGCTCACGATGGCCTGGTATCACGCGCTTCATGCGAACAGCAGAAGTGGCAAGCATGTATATTTTTGAATGCCTTTTCCCCTTGATGGGTAGTGTCAGGCATTCTGCAAGCAGGAGACTGTTCTAATATCCTTCTTGACAATATGAAACATGATATTTGAAGCGACTGATACAAAGCAACAGTCTCAGCTGGTCCGCAGAGCCGCCACAAAACAGGCCATGTCTATCTCCTGCATGATGGTATTCATCAGCGTGAAACATGCACGAAAAGTTGATTCAACAAAGCCAGCACGACATCGCCTCAGCCGAGAAACTCCGCTCCCTGTACAACTATCTTTATAGATCCATTTAGTTGCACGAAGTAGAGGACTGATTGATAAACTGTTCAATTTCTATTATATCGGACTTTGCCAATGGTGTTTGCTAGCGCTTAACGATGGGAGATGAAGTGTGCCCACCAAAGATGCGTCAAGGACTGTTCACTACAGCAGCTCTCCCACCTCTGCCATCAGCCACACAATTATGGTTCCACCAGCTGCGCTCATGACATCGGAGTTCAGTTCACAAATCCCCTGAAAACTCCAAGCTTCCTGGCTGCTGCATCAGCAACAGAAGATGAGTGTGTCAATACCGCTCATGAAAAGTCTACCACGGGTTGCTGGATATCGTGATCTGCCATTAAATTTTCGGGCACCAAGCTGTCATCCCACCTGCAGCAATCAACGCACCATAGACGGTTGTTTGACAACTTGTGGTTGGTTATCAGCACCAGGTGCATGCCCTTGCGGCTGACCAACCACTTGTTAAGTCGTTCTTTATACCGTCAATGCAATAATTCAACGTTTTTTGGGTACTATTTTCTTGTCCCTAATAATTGGTGTTCTTCAAATGTGATTAAGAAAATACAATAAAACCCAATGCGTTATCTTGGGATCCAGTGCAAAAACTAGGAGAGTACATGAGGAATTTGACGTTGATTGTTTTGGTGAAAAAGGGTTTCTTGGTTAGCAAATCAAAAGTCCGGCAGTTTTTCATGATCAAGATATGATACGACAGAATTGATAGGGAAGCGCTGTGGAGGGTGTTGCGTTTGTATGGAGTGGGCGGACACCTGTTGAAAGCAGTGCAGAGTTTCTATGCTGACAGCCGAGCATGTGTTAGAGTGGGGAGCGAGGTGAGTGATTGGTTCACAGTGAAAGTGGGACTGAGACAAGGCTGCGTGATGTCTCCCTGGCTGTTCAACCTCTATATGGATGGAGTGGTCAGGGAGG
>SDVV010025406.1:0-12428 GCA_016164225.1 Gammarus roeselii | reverse complement strand
ATAATGATGAGGATATACAGTACTGAATCAAGTGCTTGTCCACGTATACAGGGCTAGTTTTTACCTAATGCTACGGCGTATTGATTCGGCTGTACCGCGATTGGTTAATAAAAGTGTGAACCGACTTACAGAGTTTCACATAAGAAATCTTTTTTCAGGAAATACCTCGTAGTATTGTTGTTACACTGAGTATTTCCTAATTCTAGAATACACTTATAATCAGAGCAAGTAATTGAGTATCCATGTAGGGTTACAATAATTATATCGAATGAGTTACATTATTAAGGTTACACGTTGATGTTGCTAGTTCAATGGAACAAATGAGTTCATTTAAGTTCCCGCAGGCTGGAAGCATATCGGGGACAAGTACTATAAGATATGTACTATTGGGTCTCCCGTGTATATGGTACGGGAATATCTATATTTTTCTATCTTCAGATTTGCTCTGCATTTACTGCGTTACGTCTCAATGATATATTCTAGTGACTTACTTAAAGTTGTCCCGAAACACCAATTCGAGGAGTGATCCGTGTATAAAATTTCTACATGGTGTGGGATAATTATGAAAATATATATTTGTATAATCAGCATGTGTGTTATAACAACATTCCCAACACATGAAGGCAGAAATTTGTGTTTTCCAAATGATTAATTGACATTTTTTTTGTAGTGCCTGTTTGTAGACTTTAACGTTGACTGCAAATGATGAAGAGAAAGTCAATGAAAGAAGAAGAGGGCGGAAGAGGAGGAAGGAACAGAACTGAGGTGGTAAATTGGGCAATGACATTGCTTCCCGTTATATTTTAACTCATTCAACGACATTGCTTCCTTTTTTATTTCAACTCATTCAACGACATTGCGTCCTTTTCTATTTTAACTCATCCAACAACATTTTCTTTTTATTTTAACTCATTCATAAATTCTTATACTTTATTTTCATCCGATTCGCGCCCAGAATAAAGAAAAATGTTGCCATCTTCTCTGTACAAACTTGAGTTCTTGTCTTCGTCTTTATCCCCAGCCACCCAACTTACCGGTATCATTCACCACACATCTATACCCACCAATCCTGGCTACCAGACCCCAAATGCGAGCGGTGTAAGGCCCTGAAAAAGTAGCTTATACTTCCAACCTCTCCGGATGCTTCAGACAGTCCATCTCGGCCAGAAAAACAACAACATTGTTAAGAGTTTATCGCTATTTTGAGGTAAATAACATACGGTCGGCACGGACGCATTTCCATGAAGAGGGGTGAAGGGAAGGAGGGGACGGGGTAGGATTGGGGGTGATGTAGCTAAAAACAGAATGGGGAGTTCAGAACTTTGCAATTATAGAAGATCTATATGGAAGAACTTCTTTTGTAAACTGTTCTTGCCCTACTGTTTTTGCGTTTTGACTAAAATAAGAGTTTCTAAGACTGAGCGTGCTCAATTAATTCACGTGCAGTGGCAATAGAACATTCGTTTATCGTTAATCAATACCAAAAAAAAATATTTTTCCTTGTGCAATTTACTTAGATATGTCATTTTGTGTCTATTGATCTTTGAAAAGCTTCTTTGTTGATAATCTTAATCAAATTTTCTCCGAGCATGAGTATGGGCAAAAATGATCATAGAAAATATTGTTAATTTTAAATCATAAACACATTTTCTTTTGCTTCTGCGTATAACAAAAATGTCCCAATCTGGTTATGAAACACGAAGACAAATTGAAAAGGACATTCCTAATCATGTGTAAAAGAGCTCTCCCATTTTATTTGTAATCAAGCCACTTTATTGTACAACATTGTTTCTTTATATGCGTAATAAGTACTTTTTTCAAAATACTTATATAAAACCTGTAAATTAATATCAGCATTTCGTGATAAAAGTTGCTCATGAAATGACCTCTAACCTCAAAACCTATAATTACTTTTCTAATGTTGAAGTGAATGAATATATTGCCTGCACGTGTGGTCATGCCAGTGCTGTTCTTCACTATACGCAATTCTTGCTACCTATGAGCTTGGTGCGAAACAACTTTTAAAACTGCCATTGCTGATTCAAAATTTCATCGATGTATGTAAAAAGATGACTCAAAATACTCAATAATCATGTCTTTTCGGTCGTCGCCTGCCCTGTTAGTCATTGCTAGAGTCACGATTTTCCGGCTATTAAATGTAAAAAAAGTAATACGTTATGACATTAAACTCATGCACTGTGACGCGCATGCCCCAGGGTAACACATGGCGTCATGCGTCCACCTGCGAGTTACTTTACTTTACAACCGAAGACGCTCATAGGTGAAACTAAAGGTAATTAAATCGTTTATATCTATTTATCATCAATATAACATCACATCGGACTATTCACACGATGAATATGTTATCCATGGTCTATACCATTTGGTATAGGGTTAAGATCATGGCTATACCATGTGGGATAGGGTTAAAATCATGGTTATACTATGTGGTATAGGGTTAAGATCATGGCGGTACCATGTGGGATAGGGTTAAGATCATGGCGATACCATGTGGGATAGGGTTGAGATCATGGCTATACTTTGTGGTATAGGGTAAAGATCATGGCTATACCATGTGGGATAGGGTTAATATCATGACTATACCATGTGGGATAGGGTTAAGATCATGTCTATACTATGTGGGATATGGTTAAGATCATGACTATACTATGGGGGATAGGGTTAAGATCATGACTATACCATGTGAGATAGGGTTAAGATCATGGCTATACTCTGCGGGATAGGGGTAAGATCGTAGATATACTATGTGGGATAGAGTTAAGATCATGACTATACTATGTGGGATAGGGTTAAGCACATGACTATACTATGGGGGATAGGGTTAAGATCATGACTATACTATGTGGGATAGGGTTAAGATCATGGCTATACCATGTGGGATAGGGTTAAGATCATAGCTATATTATGGGGGATAGGGTAAGATCATGACTATGCCATGTGGGATAGGGTTAAGATCATGACTATACTCTGTGGGATAGGGTTAAGATCATAGCTATACTATGGGGGATAGGGTTAAGATCATGACTATACTCTGTGGGATAGTGTTAAGATCATAGCTATACTATGGGGGATAGGGTTAAGATCATAACTATCGAGTTAAGATCATGACTATACCATGTGGGATAGGGTTAAGATCATTGCTATACTATGTGGGATAGGGTCAAGATCATGGCTATACCATGTGGGGCAGGGTTGAGATCATGACTATACTATTTGGGATAGGGTTAAGATCATGACTATCGGGTTAAGATCATGACTATACCATGTGGGATAGGGTTAATAACGTGACTATGCCATGTGGGATAGGGTTAAGATCATGGCTATACTATGTGGGATAGGGTTAAGATCATGACTATACTATGTGGAATAGGGTTAAGATCATAGCTATGCCATGTGGGTTAGGTTTAGGATCATGACTATACCATGTGGGACAGGGTTATCATGGCTATACCATTTTGGATAGGGTTAAGATCATGACTATACTAAGTGGGATAGGGTTAAGATCATGGATATGTGGTTGAGATCATGACTATACCATGTGGGATAGGGTTAAGATCATGACTATACCATGTGGGATAGGATTAAGATCATGACTATACCATGTGGGATAGGGTTAAAATCATGACTATACCATCTGGGATAGGGTTAAGATCACGACTATACCATGTCGGATAGGGTTAAGATCATAGCTGTAGCATGTGGGATAACGCTAAGATTAAAGCAAATTACAAGAAAAATTATGTTATGAAAGGATTTTAATTTGTTCATGAATGACTTTGATTTTATAAAGAATGTACACAAGTACTACCATGTACGAAAATCTCATTTAGGATTGACAATTTTTCGCCAATTAAAAATCATGACTACAAATTTTTACATAGTGTCCGACAATTAAACAACTAAACAGTATGCACAGCACATGATTGTATTAACATATATACACGTGTTGAGTCATGCATCGTATTCTGGACTTATTTTAATTCTAAAGTGTTTTTGAGAAATGTGCTCAACATTTGTTGAGCGAAATGTTGAATTTTTGTAATGCCCATTCATCTTATGTTCTACCATTATGATTTTATTGAACTATTTGTCGTTTGATTTCTACTTCCAATATGTTTTTATAACTTCATATTGTAATGCGGTATTTAACACGAAGGTTTTGGTAACGGTTTGATTTATTGCCAAGCAATTAATGTGCTGACTAACAATATTAGCATAGGCGTTGGCCACCCATCGGGTGAATACCTATTTCCAGGTAGAACATTTTCGTAGTATTCACTGGAATAATACGTTAATAACTTCACGAAGTTATCGTTGCTTTTCCTTCCACTTGTACTGGATCATTCGATTCATAGAAGTCTTTATATTAATTCAAGCTTTGGTTTAACACATCGGAAATCTGTGAACCGAACCAACGCCAACAGTTACATCTACAACGCCAACAGTAACATGTAAAACGCCAGCAGTAACATGTACAACGTCAACCGGAACATGTACAACGCCAACAGTAACATGTACAACGCCAACAGGAACATGTACAACGCCAACAGTAACATGTACAACGCCAACAGTAACATGTACAACGCCAACAGTAACATGTACAACGCCAACAGGAACATGTACAACGCCAACAGAAACATGTACAACGCCAACAGTAACATGTACAACGCCAACAGGAACATGTACAACGACAACAGTAACATGTACAACGCCTACAGGAACATGTACAACGCAAACAGAAATATGTGCAACGCCAACAGTAACATGTACAACGCCAACAGAAACATGTACAACGCAAGCAGGAACATGTACAACGCCAACAGAAACATGTACAACGCCAACAGAAACATGTACAACGCCAACAGAAACATGTACAACGCCAACAGAAACATGTACAACGCCAACAGAAACATGAACAACGCCAGCAGAAACATGTATAATGAAATGTACTTTAAATGTAACATTATTTCAGTGCTCAAAGTCCATCGCTACTCATGCCTTTCTTTACCGGACAATACGAGATCGTGACGATCCTAACCTTTTGTTAATAAGGGAACTAAAATATCTACGTTATTAAAATATATATTTGTGCTCAATATGAATGAGTCACCCGTGTCTTCCTCAGACAAAAAATGAAATAGCTTCATATTTTATTAAACTAGCCCAACCATAACATTCTGGAAACTCAATTTCAAATAATATGATTGGTGATTATAATTAGATACACGTGATATTGGCCACCTAGCGTACAGATACGAACATGTGCAGTACTACCTTCGGAGGCACGGCTGTCAGAGTTACCGGCCCTTGATAATTTTATGAGGGTCCTAATTTGCCGTAAATTGAACAGAATTGAACAGATCCTGCGCATGCTGTACTGCCACGGCAGGATTTCCAGCGATTACTGAGGTTCCAAGGGTAGCATGCATGTTTCAAGAAGTGGTTTTTTATGCGTCTACCAAAAAATAGGAAGTTGTTCATTTAGGCGTCTGCCAAAGGATGGGAAGTTGTTCTTTTAGGCGTCTGCCAAATAATGAGAAGTTGTTCATTTAAGCGTCTGTCAAAGGATGAGAAGTTGTTCTTTTAGGCGTCTGCCAAAGTATGAGAAGTTGTTCATTTAGGCGTCTGCCAAATATGGGAATTTGTTTTTAAAGGCATCTGCCAAGGATGGGGAGCATTACTTATAAAAGTTTTGATCCCGCATCAAACGACATGGAAAACTTTTTCAATGACATGACAGACTTGTTTGATGACATGACAGACTTGTTAAATGACATGACAGACTTGTTTAATGACATGACAGACTTGTTTAATGACATGACAGACTTGTTAAATGACATGACAGACTTGTTTAATGACATGACAGACTTGTTTAATGACATGACAGACTTGTTCAATGACATGACAGACTTGTTTAATGACATGACCGACTTTTTCAATGACATGACAGACTTGTTTAATGACATGACATATTTGTTCAATGACGTGACAGACTTATTCGATGACATGACAGACTTGTTTGATGACATGACAAACTTGTCCAATGACATGACAGACTTGTTCAATGATATGACAGACTTGTTTAATGACATGACAGACAGTTCGATGACATGACAGACTTGTTCTATGACATGACAGACTTGTTTATCGATATGATAGACTTATTTAATGATATGACAGATTTGTTCAATGACATGACAGACTTGTTTAATGATATGACAGACTTGTTTAATGATATGACAGACTTGTTCAATGACATGACAGACTTGTTCAATGACACGACAGACTTGTTCAATGACATGACAGACTTGTTCAATGACATGACAGACTTGTTCAATGACATGACAGACTTGTTCAATGACACAACAGACTTGTTCAATGACATGACAGACTTGTTTAATGACATGACAAACAGTTCGATGACACGACAGACAGTTCAATGAATGACATGACAGACTTGTTTAATGACATGACAGACTTGTTTAATGACATGACAGACTGTTCAATGACATGGCAGACTGTTCGAGGACTTTATTCTTGGTGTTGCAGTTTGTTGCAGTCAGATTCAGAACTGGGAAAAAACGTTTGTAGATCTCAGTAACTTTTCTGACTCTGCTTGTAGGAACCCCCCTCGGAATATGCTCACTTCACTCATACATGGGGGACATTCCCTAGAATATGCCGCACTTCCTCAAGGAGAAACAACACCAGAAGTGTGCTAGCTCATTTGAGAACAGAACCGACAATATGGTAAGTTGACCTAACACTCAAAAACTCACAGAATACCGTCGCATTTTCAAGTTTATTTAATATGGAGTACTTCGATTTTAATGAACAAATTAACATCTTCGATTTTTTTTCCTCCTTTAAAATACAGATCAAGCACCTAGACCTAGCGCGTCAAGAAGAATACATATGGATTCAATTACGTTATATAGCACCTAATCCTCAATTTCCCTTCTCCATCCTTTCTCCTCACATACTGACTTATCTTAGACATGATATAATAAATAAAATAAATAAATAAAAAAGTTTATTCATACACAAATGGTGTGTTATTCCTTCTACCAATTAGTTTATCCATAGTAAATCTAAGATCGGTGAAATGAACGAGATAAGAACCTGTAACTGAGTAATTGGAGCTGTGTGCGAGCGGTGGGAGGGATTTCACTTTCCTAGCTGACCATACGAACAAGACTCTTGCCGAGACATGTCACGACGAGAAAAATGGCAGGGTTAAGTTTTAATGTGCACTATAGATATGCACTGTATTCCGTTGACATAAGATGTACCGTTCTGAACATTCGGATCTTTTATATAACAGTTAATTAGAGTGGGAATTGTTAATTCAGCTATACGCCTAATTCATTGGGTAGCAAAGAATGCGACGGTATAGTTGGGTCTATGTGAGACAGAGTCACTGACAAAACAAAAACATAAAACAGAGAAAATATCATCATTATAATATACAAAAAAAAGTTTCCTCGTGCACACGCGGTGTGTGATTCTCTGTAACGTGTCACGACGGAAGGGCTATCATGGTGGGTTTGAGGTCCGCAACAAGTGTGCGTTATGTCCTGATGAAATAAGATGTTTCTATTCGACATTGATATCTTTTGCATAGTAATTAGTATGAATTCTTTATTCAGACCCACATCCTAATCAGTTGAATAGCAAAGAATGCGACGGTATGGGTTGATCTATGTGAGTTGGAGAACCACTGGCATAGTAAATAAAATAAGGAAAAAAATGCATTCATACATCAACCAGTGTGGTATTTTTGCGGCACGATAACAGAGTACACACCTTATGCACAAAGAAACATACATATCTACATCGCGTATGGAACAATTGTCCTCGACGGCACAGACAATTTATTTTAGGGCCAGAACGATGCGAAGTCGAGTCAATAGGGACAGGGCACGCTGAGGTGAAATTGCAAGATTCTGCAACAGTGCAGCCGTGTTGGAATTGGCAGCTGCTATTTGCACAAAGACAAATAGAAATAGAGATCAGAGCAACATAGTATGTGAGGTTATGTTAGTGTTTTGTTGACAGGGTTGTAGTATTGATGCTCTGAGCGAGCTGGAAAATATAGTTTTACGTTACCAGTTTTGCTACCAGTTAATCGATTGTCTAACTCTACCTGCCCCTGTCTGCGAGCAAGCAATAAAGTGGTACATTTCTGCTTGAAAGAAGTTATGGTTGCGCAATTCTGAGTGTCAGCTGGTAGCTTGTTGAAGTTCTTTGGACTTGAAATAGAGAAAGCTTTGGCGCCAATCTCTGTTCTTTTGAACTCTGTGTCAATGTTATTTTCATTCTGTGTAGATCGTTGATGTGCCGCTTTTCGGGTTGTCAATACAACACCTTTGGAACAGGAGAGCTTGTTCTGAACTTTAAAAACTCGTACTTCTTCTCTCAGTTTTAGTCGTTCTTGGATATTCAGCCACCCAAGTTTCTTTAGAATTGGTGTCACGTGATCGCTCTTTCTATAATTCCCATCGTGAGCTACTTTTGCGGTGAAGTTTATGATGCGTTGAATGTCTGAGAGTAATGTTTTCGTGCACTTACCCAAAATGGTGGGGCAGTAGTTTAAGTGTGAAAAAAACAGAGCATTAATTACGAGAAGTCTGGACTTGAAGTCAAGTTGTTTCTTCGTTCAACTGAGAAACATGAGTGTACCATTCAGTTTGGAGCAGAGCTTATCAACATGATGTCCACAGGTCATATTGGGATCAAGCCACACTCCTAGACTTTTGACTTTGTTGTCAAGAGGGATTTTTGCGCCCATACAGTCAACAACAAAATTTTTGGGAACTCTCCGTGAGTTTGCTTTAGATCCCAGGATTATGCACTGTGTTTTACTTGTAATAACTTTAAGCCCATTTGAAGAATACCAATTATTTATGTGGGTCAGCGCTGTTTCTGCGTCCTTCTTCAGCTTTTCTAATTATTTGCTGGTCTAACGAACAGCAATTGAACATCGTCCGCGTATAATGTCATTTTGGCATTGTCGAGAGGGTTTCCACAGTTTATGTCATTGATAAGCAGAAGGAAAAGAACCGGTCTGAGAATCGATCCTTGAGGAATCCCGAAATTTCCCTATCTTGAAGAAAATGTAATTTTTTCATCTAACACGACAGACTGGGACCGCTGCCTGAGATAGCTTTCAAACCAGGGTGTTTGGATGTTTAGTTGTATCAGTTTTTGCAGCAAAATATCGTGATTTACACTATCAAATGCTTTAGAGAGGTCCAGCGGCACGAGTAATGATAGACTATTTTCATCTATAGCTTTGTATATGAGTTCGGAGATTTTCAGTAGCGCGTCTTCAGTAGAGGTCTTTCGTCTGTATGCATACTGACATTCGTTGATCAGGTTCGCCTCTTTTAGGTAGTCAAGAAGTTGACGTGCAATGATCTTTTCCAGGATTTTTGAAGTTACTGGTAGGAGACTTATGGGTCTGTGATTTGAAGGGGGGTTTACATCCCCCTTTTTTATGGATAGCTTTGATTAGCGCCTGTTTCCAATTTTGAGGGAAGGTATTTGTTACAATGGATGTGTTGATGACAAGCTGGAGACATGGCAAAATAATTTGTAACCCGTCATTGAGGTACCCACAAGAATTGGTATTTTCAAGCGCTAATATAGCCGAAACAATTTCCAGTCTGCTTACCGGGCTTGGTGTTCACACTTGGTCATTCTTGGTGGATGAGTCGTTATGAGATAGAACTGTGAACCGAGTTAGCTTATGCATTACCGGGGTTTCGTGAACCACCGAGAAAGTTTTGCTGTGTCTATTCATCACCTCTTCGTATGTGTGCTTTCCAACGTTAGTGAAAATCTCATTGAATGATTCTGCACTTTCATCTGGGTTTTCATTGTTTGAGGACTTTTTTGGTTTCTTGTGTGGCACAATATTCCCAAGGATGTTCCATGTCTGCTTCGGCTTCGGGTTACTTTTGCATATCTAATTCAGCAAGGTGCGTATCTCTTTTTGCTTTGCTTATTAAGTTTTTACGCGTTTTCTCATCACTCGCAGGACATTTAAAACACGCGATTCGTCGGTCAAATCCGTGCTATTTTAATCTGTGTTACTTCTATCACCATTTTTGTTAGCTTGACCTTTCAGCAACTTTTGAAAATATTTTGGGTTTTGTATTTCCTGCCTGAGTTCAGGAGTCATCCAGCGGACTGGAGGGCGATTTTTTTTGTGACTATTGGTGCTACTGTGTCGAGAGCTGCTGAAAACGTGTCTGCGAAGATGGCCGCTTAAATATTCACGTCGTTCGTATTGCGCATGTTGTTAAGGGATGGTAATCTGTTCCATAACTCTTGCTTCAGTGAATGTCGTGAGTAGTTTTCTTATGTTCTATACGTCCGGATGACTGGTACCCGTTTTTCTTTGCGTACTGTGATCAGGCAGCTTATTTCCTGATGGTCGGCAAGTGACTCACAAGCCTTGGTGCTTATGACAGACGATCTATTGTTTGTAATTATCAGATCAAGCAATGAGCTACTGTCTTTCGTGATTCTAGTTGGGTCCTCAATGAGTTGCGTACGTTTTAATCTTCCAATAATTGTGCCCAATTTATTAGGTTTTAATTGATCGTCATTGAAATCTTATAAGACGTACATGTTTTTCTTCAAAGTAGCTGATGTCTGGAGATTGGATTATTTGTGGCTGATTGACTAGTTGCTGGCTTTGGGTGGCCGGTAAATGGCTCCGCCAATAAAAGATTTAGTTGTTATTACTTGGACGGTAATCCAAACATCGTCCACTTCGTCTCCACATCCACCCGTTTTTAATGTCCTGGTTGTGTACTCATTTCTGGCACAGATGCAGGCACCGCCTCATCTTTTACCTCGGTCGTTTCTGAACAGTTCATACCCGTCTATCTGAATGAAGTTGCCATCCATGCTGGGTGCAAGCCGTGTCTCTGTAAGGCAGAGTATATCCACATCTTCATCCCTTAGCATCAGTTTAATCTGGTCTACCTTAGACAAGAGACTTCGCACATTTATGTGTTTTATTTGTATGTGGTTCTTGTCTTCTGGTCGAGGCTTGCTTGCTTTGTCGCCCAGCTCGTGAGGGGCCCAATTACAAACTAGCCATATGTGCACGGGTGCTTTGCAATGACTATTGCTTCGATTTGTGTTGTCACTGTCGATGACCGTAGTGTTGCCTGTAACGAGGTCCTGGTTTTTGGGGACGCTGTCTAGTGAGTCTTCTGCATAGATGCAGGTATCAGGTGCATCGTACAGGCCGGTGAATTTATTGGAGCAGAATTTTTCCTCACTTTATGCACTGTTCGTTTTGGAGAAATGTAAGAATTTCTGCATATGTACAAGTGCGCTGTAATGATGGTCTTTTAAGTGAATGAATACGCTGAGACTCGTCTGATTGTTGTTCAAGTGTGGCTTGATGGACATTATTGTTGTTATGGCGCACTGATTTCCTGAACGGTGTCAATCTGAAGTCCCAGAGCGTTGCTCAGCATTGTGGTGGGGATCAGGTCTCCCAGGGGTTGATTGTAGTCTCTGTTGTAGAAGTACTGTTTCTTATATATTAGGAATGCTTCGTCGTATCCGGTTTTTGGGATAAAAGCTGAATAGTCGTCCATGTTCACATCGGCTTCATGCCATGCAGCGCCCAGTAACGAGTCAATCTCTTGTTCGGGACAGTACCCAATTTGGTGCTCCCATGATTGGCTAATGGCATGACTTTAGCTGTAATTTTAAATTATTTAACACTGTGTCAATTTTATTGTTTACATGGTCATGGGAATTTTTAATACCTGTCTTCTCTCTAGATTGTGAAGTCCCTATCTTGGACGCCTGACTGAGGACAGGGTGATTAGAATTGTGATGAGGAGCATTGTGGTTTGTTTGGGATACCACGGAAGGGACGTAGGGTTGAGGTGGATGATATTTTCTCAGGTGTTCAGTGGCAAGAACAACAGGCGGGGGGGGGGGGTAGGTTTGTGGTGGAAATCATCGTTTGGCTTGGTGCTTAGTGGCATTGATGATGGGTGGAGCGTATAGTTGGTGTGCAGGGGCTTTGCGTGATGTGCAGTGGCATTGCCCATGGGTGGAGCGTATAGTTGGTGTGCAGGGGCTTTGCGTGATGTGCAGTGGCATGGATTAGAAGGTGGAGCATATAGTTGGTGTGCAGGGGCTTTGCGTGATGTGCAGTGGCATGGATTAGAAGGTGGAGCATATAGTTGGTGTGCAGAAGACTTTGCGTTCTGTGCAGTGGCTTTGATTAGGTGTAGAGCGTACAGTTGGTGCGCAGGGGGCTTTGCATGATGTGCAGTGGCATTGATTATGGGTGGCGCGTACAGTTGAGGTGCAGAGGGCTTTGCATGATGTGCAGTGGCATTGATTATGGGTGGCGCGTACAGTTG
>SDVV010025405.1:0-12428 GCA_016164225.1 Gammarus roeselii | reverse complement strand
GTTCGCATAGGAGAGTAAGCAGACTGAGACTGTGTTGCATATGAGAGTGAATGTATGGTGCCTCGTTCGCATAGGAGAGTAAGCAGACTGAGACTGTGTTGCATATGAGAGTGAATAGATGGTGCCTCGTTCGCATAGGAGAGGAAGCAGACTGTGACTGTCTTGCATATGAGAGTGAATAGATGGTGCCTCGTTTGCATAGGAGAGTAAGCAGAATGTGACTGTGTTGCATATGCGAGTGAATGTATGGTGCCTCGTCCGCATAGGAGAGTAAGCAGAATGTGACTGTGTTGCATATGCGAGTGAATGTGTGGTGCCTCGTCCGCATAGGAGAGTAAGCAGACTGAGACTGTGTTGCATATGAGAGTGAATGTATGGTGCCTCGTTCGCATAGGAGAGTAAGCAGACTGTGACTGTCTTGCATATGAGAGTGAATAGATGGTGCCTCGTTTGTATAGGAGAGTAATCAGACGGTGACTCGCTTGCATAAGAAAGTAAATAGAAGAGGACTGGCCTGAACAGAAGCGCAAATAAACTCTGGCCCGTTTCGACCATAGTATAATAATAACTTTTTGCTTGCACAGGAGAGTTATTTGACGGTGATCCCCCCCCCCATGGAGATTTATCGAACGAGGACTCGCTTATACAAGAGTATCATGTAAGCATGGTGAATATTAGTTAAAATGTTTTCATACATTGTATTTTTTCCGCAGTCTCGCTCAGGTCTGAAACATAGATTCATAACTTTGGTGTTCGAACGTTCACTGTTGCAACCTAATTGTTCACGTAACTTGGTTTCTGCAGTTGTAATCAATCTGTTTTTTGTAACGATGAATAGATATACACTGTAGTGTTCTCGTCTGGTCCCGTGTAATTTTGTCACGCGGAGCGGAAATGTTCTGGATCAGCTCTAAAGAATCCCGAAGCTGGGCCATGGCTCTCATGTGTGAGATCTGTTGGAGCTGAGGCTCGTGGACGAACGAATGAGAAATACCGACTTCATCTCGGCTTTAGCACACTGCTTTTCAGGTCCCCCGGAGGTGAAGTTAACGGCCTGTGTTAGAATTAGTTGGCGGAGTTTCCCGGTCAGGGAATACAGCGGGAGGAAAACTTAGACCAGTTTCGTAATTAGAAAACCCTCGAGACTACTGGGCCTTGGTCCCTTATTTCGTCTTTAGATTTATCTTGGAGCAATGTAATACAACAGGATGACTTTAAGAACTCTGATATCATCAAGTCATTTTTAGTGAAGGGGCTTTTATAGACACGATTTGTGCTGTTCTAGCTAGAAAAATCTCAGAATTATGCGCAACTTTAATGATACTATTTCATACCCACCCAATCCTTTTCCATATACAACTAATTCTAACAAACTTCGTGTTGGTTAATCAGGCCAGATCGTGGTCACAATTAATTGTCACATTCTTTGGATCGTACTTGCGGTGCCTGTGTTCGTCTGTGGAGGGGCGTGGCCATGTTATGTTGAGTTGTTAGTGCCGTACTCAGAACGATGACCGTAACCTCTATATGATAACAGCTAATCCCGTTAAAAGTACTGATAATCAATTATTTGAGAGCTGCTTTTTCGAATAGCTTATGATGATAACCTGGACTAATTCATTCGTGCAAGAAAGTGATTATGAGGAGAAGAAAATGTCCACACAGTTTATTTATAGGCTGTGTGATTAATAAAGCGGGTGAACATAAAATGACCTAAATAAGATGATGAGCGGCATTTATGGATAGTACGCGCAGGTTACGAGGGCTTCAAGTAAATATACACGCTTTTTCTAACTTCACAAATATGAAAAGCACTGCAATGGAAAGATGGAAATATTTAAATGAAACATAACACCTGAAAGCAGTAATGATGCAGACATCCAGTTTATTGCATTAACTGATACTCTGGAAAATGTTTAATGTCAAAAACTTCGAAGTGGACATGATAGAATATCGTTCAACAACGGTCTACGGTTTACTCGGGGGAGATTGACCCGGAAACCCGTATCTGTTTGCACTCTGAAGCGATACGGGTCTTAATTTAATAATATTCATTGATAAAGCGCTACAAGGAAGAATACTTCATTACAGAGTTTGCATCTGGCAGCTGTTTTCGTACGAGGAGGATCAAAAGAATAGCGATGACTTCTCATTTTCGTTCATTCTTTGGAATTGCGGCAATCCCATTAGGTCAATAATACAGTAACTTGAAGCAGCTTGCAATCACCAAGACAATCTTTGGAGAGTAAACATTCGAATGGAATCATACCAAGCCCGTTTAAGAAAAAATGGTCATCTACGTGGAGCTCCTGTAAGCTGCACGTTACATTGTCCTGAAGCTTTACGTGTTACGGGTGAGCCCGTGAGCCGCCAGCCTTACGTGTTACGGGTGAACCTGTGAGCCGCCAGCCTTACGTGTTACGGTGAGCCTGTGCGCCGCCAGCCTTACGTGTTACGGGTGGGCCTGTGCGCCGCCAGTCTTACGTGTTACGACTGAGCCCGTGAGCTGCCAGACTTACGTGTTACGGGTGAGCCTGTGCGCCGCCAGCCTTACGTATTACGGGTGAGCCTGTGCGCCGAGAGCCTTACGTGTTTCGGGTGAGCCTGTGCGCCGCCAGTCTTACGTGTCACGGGTGAGCCTGTGCACCGCCAGCCTTGCGTGTCGCGGGTGAGCCTGGCGCCGCCAGCCTTACTTGTTAGGGGTGAGCCTCTGCGCCGGCAGCCTTACGTGTTACGGGTGAGCCTCTGCGCCGCCAGCCTGACGTGTTACGGCTGAGCCTATGCGTCGCCAGCCTTATGTGTCGCGGGTTAGCATATGAGTCGCCAGCCTTACGTGTCGCGGGTTAGCCTGTGTGCCGCCAGCCTTACGGCTCAATTCTTAAAGTAGGTCGTAATTGTTGTTTTCGTTTTCGTTTTCTGTTCGCCCACATCATAAGGGGTTGCCATTTTCCGATCCTTCCAATCTCTTTACCGGCTGTCATCATAAATCACATCAGGAAAGTCTCACAAAGGAGTGCCTCAGATATTTTCAACGCGACATGATAGTACAAATCGAGGTTACCATCACCGTTCCGATTACAGGTGCCCGTAACTCATTGTAATACAGGGCAACGTATTTCCACAGGCACCCCTTGGCCACGCACACTGCCGAGAGGTACCTGTAAATGGACGTAATATTTAAATCAGTGAAACTTATACAATGAATAAAATGTACAAGCAATCTTTAGGAAGGTACAGACCGATTTCAGTGAATTGATAACTTAATATAAGAAGGAATTCCCAATTCCCTTTTTATATTGTCATAATTACTAGGAGGGAAAAGATCCCCTGTTCGAGGATAATTCATGTTTTCTGTAATTTAAATTAGCGAGTCAAATTCCCTGAAGACGGAACTGAAACATTTAATTAATAATTCACTTGTGTTCCTCGAGAAATAGCCAAATCAGAATTTAGTGTTCTCACTTCCATATTGACCTCAGTAATCATTGTTTATTGGTAAATCGCGGTTGATATGATCATGAATTGTGTGGATGACCATCTGCGCAATATTCCGTTGTTTGCTGAAAAATCCTGACTGTTTTATATTGTTCGTGGTCATTCCTGTTGCCTTATTTATATTGTTCCTCGTTAATTACATGATCAATCGTTTACTTGCCCAGTCATGAAATAAAGCAGATACATTGACTTCTTTAGAAGTTACGACAACCTAAATAAATCTTGTCGTTAATTCAGTACATCGGATGCTGAAAGACATATCATTTTTGTAAACCTTTCTTCCTTCTTTAGCAGAGCCTGACACCTTCCTCAGAGTAAAGTGTCTTGTTACAGAGCGAATGAACTTATTTCGGCAGGCTTCCCCATCCAATTTTGGCTATAACGGGGCTGCCTGCAGGCTGCTTTGCTTGTCACCAAAGTTTAAGGCACTTTGCGATGTTGGTAGCTCGATCGTTTCTCGCCGCTTTGGGGCGTTTCTGTTTTGTCAGCTAAAAACATCAAGAGTCTCGACCATAGAGTCTGACGCCAAGAAATCTCGATCAAGGAAGTCCACTGTTACTGAAAGTCTCTATTATGAGAAACATAACCACATCATATGTATTAGAACGAAAGGCTCGACTGCCATCTATTAACCATAACATTTCATCCAATAATCATAAAACTATTATATCGTACGCGTTAATATATCATCAAACAGATTTTTTCGTGGTAGCTGCTAACGTAACTCTTCCCAATTTGTTTGCTATTAACGAATTTTGCGAATTCACCTTGACATCACCGCGATGTCTCCTCGAACACCAGAGTGAATGTTCGTGACCTGACCTGTATTACCTGGAGCGACTGTTCTGTGTTGCGAGTAATTAGGTAAGACCTTACTCCACGGACACTCAAATAATAGCGGGGTCTTTAACACACGCCTTCACACAAATGTAAAAAAGTTCTGTAAAGACTTTTACATATTTTTTTCCAGAAATCTGCGCTTGCAATTACTTAAAAAGCGGCTAGGTGTAATTTAAATGATCAAAAGTGTCTCATTTCAGTCGCCAATGATGCTCTGTGTTTCAAGATATCACTCGATCATCGAATTTCTCGGTCATCAATTCGAATCACGGTGCGGTGACGACACACGTCGCTCCATCCTACTGAAACCAGTCGTGACGTCTGGTCGCGATGTTCTTGACAGCAATCCACACTTCCTCCTACAAGGCTTGGTACAGGAATTTTTTCCATTAAATGAACCGCTTATCAGACGAAGTGGAAGTCGTGTCCATTGATGATCCCTAGCCATGCATATGGCTATAGGGATCATATGCTTTTTTTTGCATTGAACGATTTCATGAAAAGTCACATGCCTCCATTAATGATCATTTTCGTTTCAGCGATTGATCAGGAGACAGCTGCAAAGTCAACAAATTCTCATCTGCCTTTTAACTTCCTCAAGTCATGCCTCAGGAAATGTCAATCACGTAGAAAGTTTTGATTCCAAGTTCGCTGATGAAAGAACTTACACTTTAGGGCGTCGGTAGGCTTTTCATTGATATGAACCTTGGCTAGCACATTAATACGAATTTCCATCTACATTATTTTGTATATTGCCATCATACTGGAATCTGGTCGGAATTTGATCGTGTTTTTTATGTGTTTACTTTGCGACAGGATCAAATGATGACCCCGAAATTAAAACAGCACATTATCCCGGCAATTATCGACTCAAAGTCTGCTCTCAGCGCAAGGAAACTATAGACAATTAAACTGGCATTTGGAGATGTTAGTGGAAGAATGGTCTTGATATTGTCACTGCAATGTTGGATGCGAATCGATGAAACATCCCAAGGTTCGCTAAAATATTAGCGTTGCATCCGTCCTCGAGAAATTGTCATCGAAGATTTTGTAAACTCTTAATTTGTAAACTAATATTATTTTGCCACTGTACATCGAATTTTTACCACATTAAACCCGAGTTTTATCAGAACCGGAAGAGTGTCACGGTATAAAAACAGTGATGGTTCTACTTTATTTGAATCAAATTCAAAAATATATGTGGAAAATCTATGGATATTTATTTGCACCTACCAAATTTTTGTGTGGCTACGAAAGGTTTATGCTGCATTTGCGTGTAGAACTTTATAATAAATGTACTTTTATATTTGTATTTATAGATACATTAAATATAATCTGCCTAATATATGATCGACCTACCATTTGGAATTGTATGCCAGCGTCGAGTCTTTGACAACGCTTGCAGATAAAATCTTGCATGTGGTTAATATGAAAATCTTGTTGAACAACCACTGCGATGCATTGAAAGATTTCGAATCATTGTCCCGAGTTGAAACTTTTCTTGTTTGCCGTTGTTCATTTTCCAATTCAATAACTTTTCGTTTCATGATAAAGAAATGTTCGTACTGTCTCCAGTGAATGATCAGTTCTGCATTTCCTCGATGACAATGACAGGTTAACACAGGCGCTGTGCTCTACGAATGGAAGTTCATTCTTCTGATTCAACGAGGACGCACTAGAAGAACTCACGCGCAGACTCTGACCGAAGTAACTTCATATCTAGTTGTTATGTAATACACCACTTTCAGTATTATTGGAAATGAGAACAAACTGTTTTATCAGAGAAATATTCATCTTGGCAGGCACTTCCCCCACCCAACGAATTCCTTCATTTCCAGACCAGTCACTGTAGATTGTATTGTTAGTTGCTATCTTCTGACCTTCCTATGGAAGGAAACATTTGAATAGTATGAAATTAACAGACCAAAATTAGAAGTTTGTAAATCGAGCAGGGCTTGAGTATTATTTCATATGAGACTGATAAAATGACTACTTCTTCTTGTGTGTTTCTTCTTTTCATTGATGCTTTTCTACATGAGATACCCCTACTTGGTCACGAATTGCTTCGTTTATCCATACAATATTCGGTGAGTTTCCAACAATCAATTTGACTCACTTTTGTTGCAGAATTCCTCAGATTCCAGAAATATTTCTTCGTTGTTTACAAAGGAGAAAGAACTTTCTGCCGTGAAACCACCATCTGAGTTGGAACGGCATTTGAAGGTTGGTCCTTTGCCAAACGAGCTGCTGGCCAACGTCCAAGATGGACGAGGGGACCATTCTCAGCAAACATTTGCCGTTGCCGTAGGCTAGACGGCTGACGATAATTATCTTGGTTTCATGTGCCACATCTCCGTTCCTCGGTGTTTGTAGAAAGGGGATGCTGTGAGCAGTTGAGTATTTTTAGGTGTCGTGCTTCAAACAACACTTGTTGGATACCATATAAACACGTTGTTGTTGCCTCCAACAACCTATTTATATCGAGAGCATTCGATGGGCTGTGATTCTTATCGCAAGAAAATCTACTATTGTGATATTCTCATGGGATGAAATGATCAAAGTAGGATAGCACACCAGTCACTATATTCTATAAGGTCTTTTGGGGGGCCCAAATATTTTATGATTGTTGCAGGTGGTATGATCGTACGTAAAACGCAGTGACTCAATGTGGGAGGTGCTCTTTAGGTCTTTCATTAGTCAAAAATGAATACACTGTTGATCATTTTTATTTCAAACATAGCACTAAGCCAATCAAGTGCATCAAGCAGTTCATAAACGTTTCATTTACACAAATTTCTACTAATATCGTTACGTAGTGCACATTTTCATGCCTATTACAGAGTAAACTATGATCCCACCTGACCGTAATGTTCCCCACCCTGTGTCAACCCCTCTTCTCCCAACAGCCTTGTTACGATCCACCATTCTTGTGCCGAGGTATTTTTCCTTCCAGTCCAGCCATTTCCGTAGCTTTTTTCCCGGAGAAACCTGGGCTGGCATTTCTTCCAGCAGCCTTTGCAATGACCTTATTTAATGGGCGGCAAATTAAACGGCCTCTGTGATCCCCTTATATCGTCCGTCTTCTTTACACGCATCGGATTTTTGCTTGTTAGAGTATTCTCTTTTTGAGCGGAAATGGGTTCTTTACCCCACATGGGCGGCTCACTAATTGGGGTGTCACAAGTTTTTGATATAATATCAGATCCTGTCAAAAAATGCAATGGGATTGCTATAACTTATTCAAGAATGGTCTCTTTATTTACATACATATGAGGCTGTGTTGTAATAATTCACACCAATGTGGCTGCTATTTTGGGAAGCCATCCCAAAAACGAATAATTGTAACTCTTTCTCACCGAGACAACGACAGTGGCAAAGAGCGCGTTCGAACGAATAATAACACCTTCGCTGTCTAGTCAGTCCTACGTATGGATGTAACACTGCACACCAGCATATGGATATGGCACTGCACAACAGCGTATGGATGTGGCACTGCGCAACAGCGTATGGATGTGGCACTGCACTACAGCGTATGGATGTATCACTGCACACCAGCATATGGATATGGCACAGCACAACAGCGTATGGATATGGCACTGCACAACAGCGTATGGATGTGGCCCTGCACAACATCGTATGTATGTGGCAGCGCACAACAGCGTATGGATGTATCACTGCACAGCAGCGTATCGATGTGGCACTACACAACATTGTATGGATGTGGCACTGCACAACAGCGTATGGATGTGACACTGCACAACATCGTATGGATGTGACACTGCAAAACAATCATTCATCGGTACTCACCCAGCCTCATAAAGCCGGTATATTGATCCACGACCTGCCCGACACACGGATTAATTCTCCGTGGCGGTACGCTGTTCGTGCGGCACGAATGGGCGCATGACAATTCTCCGTGGCGGCACGCTGTTCGTGCGGCACGCTGTTCGTGCGGCACGAATGTGCGCATGAAAATGCTCAGTGCCAGTTGGTCAGTTCGCACGGCACACCTGCAGTGCGAATATTTAATTCTTCGCGCACCAAACAACAGATGGTTTGAAACTGCATGTGTAATATAAAACAGAAGTTATTTTCTCCTATTATTCTAAATATAAATCGAGAAATATAAATCTTTTATTCCCGAGATGACTTGTGGTATTCTTGTGCTTTACAAAGCATTATTTTAAACTATACTACATCTTCAAATGCAAGTAACTAAGATAGCAGAGTACACTAACTTTACAAGTGGAAAATGGTTGATGGTTTGCATTCCAGCAATTACTCCTATTGGAAAGGTAGACAAAAAATTACTTGGATTTTTTAAAATGTTTTTTTAAGAAACGGAACAACTTTCCAATTAACGTAACAGAGATGAGTTGAAATAAAGTGATTCCAACAACTGGAGAGGAGACGCTGAATTGTTGAGATGACTTGGACCATCTTTAGAAGGAAGACATTGTAGTTGCAATCAGCAGAAGTAAATACGGGACTTGATCATGTCACTCAGAAACAAGGTGCATCACAGTCATCTCTTCATTACTATTATATTTCTCTACATAGTTTTTATTGTAATTAATTACAGTATGCTTTCTGGAAATTAAACTATTTTTTTAGAACATATTGTGTAACTCTTAACTAAGAGTTGTTTTATCGGCTTCTATTCCTTTTTTTTCAGAAGAATGATCCAATTTCCATGATCGTGCTTCCAATGATTGATCAATACCTTGATTTTGGAAAACAATATCGTGAATAATCTAGGAAGGGTCGCTAGAGAGGCAATATCACAGCATGACAATGAACCCATACATACCTGTGATTAGGATCACAACCTGTCCAAACGTGACTGCATCAACTATGACCAGTTTACTGTATAGATGCTGTAATCCAAAACATTTGATTTTTTTTTGTTCATTTTGTCTGTGTACTCGCTTCATTAATGTGCAAAATGTAACTTCCTTTTTTCCCGGAACATTTTCAAAATGTTGATACCAGTAATTTCATTCCGTTGAAATCATAGTTAATTTGATTTTACAATATTAGATAAGCAATGCGTTAAATAGATTCCATGAAATTATTTATGTCTGGGCTTCTCGATATGAGCAGTAATATACTGACATGATTCTCCGATACAGCGGCTAGCGGCAGCACGGTCGTTTCAAACACGCATTTTTGCAAGCCTTATCATTCCCCTGCTGCTGAAAATGCAACCTTTTCTGCCGCAGTGCTCCAGGGCCATCAATAAGGGCCGCGCCGCTCTAAGCCCTCAGTGCCCTGACCTATGACCCGTCAGAACCCGCATTTACCGAGCAATCTCCGCATAAAGGCCTTCTAATGATAACGACTCGTCCGCCTCTAGCCCTGCGTGCACCGCATTGCCGGCTACTGCAGAGCGGGCGGTGCACCGGCACTCAGCTTTACCGGCTGGGACTCCTGGGCTGGCGGTGTACCGGCACTGAGCTTTACCGGCTGGGACTGCTGGGCTGGCGGTGCACCGGCACTGAGCTTTACCGGCTGGGACTGCTGGGCTGGCGGTGCACCGGCACTGAACTTCACCGGCTGGGACTGCTAGGCTGGCGGTGTACCGGCAGTGAGCTTTACCGGCTGGGACTGCTGGGCTGGCGGTGTACCGGCACTGAGCTTTACCGGCTGGGACTGCTGGGCTGGCGGTGCACCGGCACTGAGCTTTTCCTGCTGGGACAGCAGAGATGGCGGTGTTCTGGTTCTGAGCTTAGCCAGCTGAGATCGGCGATGCACCGGCACTGAGCAATGTCGTCTGGGACTGCTAAGTTGGCGGCGCACCGGAACTGAGTATTGCCGTGTGCTCAGTTTTGTTGGCAATGAGCATTTCCATGCAGATAAGAATGCTGTCCCTGAGCACTGCCATGCAAACAGGCGATCCGGCACTAAGCATTGCCTTGTTGCCAGGTGTGCGTGGCAACAAGGACACACCTGTCGGTGCGAATAGGTGTGTCGTCAATAAGCATTAGCATTTGGATAGGCTTGTTGGCACTGAGCATTGTTCTGCGGACAGGCATGTTGGCACTGAGTATTGTTCATCGGAAGTAATGTTGGCACTGAACATTGATCTACGAGAACACTACGCAATGCAGTGCGGACAAGCGTGCCGCACGGACAGTCTTGCCGTACTGTCAGGTGGGCTTTGCGGTCATGCGTGTCGGCACTGAGCATTACCGTGCGGACAGGCGTACCTACACGAATTTTTACCCAGCATTCAGGCGAGCCGTGTGACTGACGTGTCGGCTCGGAGCATTGACGCGTTGGAAAATGGGCCAGTTTGAAATAATGCCGTGTGACTAGTGTGTCAGCAAGGGGCTTGCCGTGTGCGTGGCGGCACGACGAGGAGTATTGCCGTGGGGGCAGGTGTGTCGTGTCAACTGACCCATTGGCATGGAGCATATTCATGCGCACATTCGTGCCGCACGAACAGCGTGCCGCCACGGAAAATTAATCAGTTTGTAGGGCAAGTCGTCGATCAATATGCCACTTTATAAGGTACTCATACAAGGCTGGGTGAGTATCGATGAATGATTGGTTTGTAGCGACATCCATACGCTGTTGTGCAGTACCACATTCATGCGCTGGTGTGCAGCGATACGTACATACGCTGTTGTATAGTGCCACATCTATATGCTGGTGTGCAGTGATACATCCGTACGCTGGTTTGCAGTGCCACATTCATACGTTGGTGTGCAGTGATACATTCGGACACTGTTGTGTAGTGCCACAGCTACACGCTGATGTGCCGTGATACATTCATACGCTGTTGAGCAGTGTCATATTCATACGCTGGTGTGCAGTGATACATCCATACGCTGTTGTGTAGTGCCACACATATACGCTGGTGTGCAGTGAAACATCCACACGCTGTTGTGCAGTGCCACCTCCATAGGCTGGTGTGCACTGACACATCCATGCGCTGTTGTGCAGTGCCACATCCATATGCTGTTGTGCAGGGTACATCATGTGACCCTGCTGATTTCTGTTCATCAAGACTCGATAATACCTGCTACACCCCAAATTTATGTACATCAAGCCTCTATATTACCTGGAACCCCACAAACTTATATACATTATGACGCTTTATTACCTGACACACCACACCTTTATGTACATCATGACTCCATATTACCAGGCACACCACACCTTTATGTACATCATGACTATATTACCTGACACACAACACATTCATGTTAATCATGACTCTATATTACCTGGCACACCACATATTTATGTACATCATGACTATATAACCTGGCACACCACAAATTTATGTACATCATGACTCTTTATTACGTGGCACACCGCACATTTAGGTACATCAAGACTCTATATTACCTGACACACCAAAAATTTATGCACATCACGACTCTATATTACCTGGTACACCACAAATTTATGTACATCATGACTTTATGTTACCTGGCGCACCACTAATTTATGTACATCAGGACTCTATATTACCTGGCACACCTCACATTTATGTACATAATGATTCGATATTACCTGGTACATCACAAAATTATTTACATCTTGACTCTATATTAATAATAATAATTAATAATAATATTTTTTTTTTATTGAAATCTTGGTAAACACACAGGATATTTAAGCCCCTAGCTAGAAGAATCTATTTGGGCAGTATAAAATAGGAATCAATTGAATCAATAATAAAAGATTAACACATTTAAAGGTCATAAAAACAGATCACAGGAGTAAAAGTTACGAAGTCAGCACAAAATTCATAAAGTCATATAGATCACATAGTCGAAGTAATAAAAGAGATCACAGAAGTCGATGTTATAAAAGATCAAAAAGACAATGTCACAAAAAACACGAACAAGAGTCAATGTTCCACAAAAAAAAAAAACAGGCAACGCACAGTCTCAACGTTAAAAACTTATCAAAAGACAAAGCATAAAGGATAATACCTAATTCAATTGACAAAGAAAAATGTAAAAAGGATCACAACTTCATCCATGTCAGGAGAAAGATCACAATATTCATAAAACCACGGGAGGAGATTTCTAAAATGCAAAAAACACAACACAATATAGAACCATAGACACTTTGTT